>OV651817.1:126084-218016 GCA_927349885.1 Psylliodes chrysocephalus | reverse complement strand
AATTTAAATTGTAAAAAAGATTTAAATCTAAAAAAGATTTTTGATTAAATCTTTCTTTTTAAAAAATCGATCTTTGATTTAAATCATTTGTTCAAATGCAAATGATTTATGATCTTTGATTTAAATCGTTTTTAAAATGATCTTAAACAGCTCTGAGTCCAGAACGGACGAATTGCTCTAGAAATTCAGTTAAAAAATTGTAAATAGCTCGTTAACTAAGAAAAATACAAAGTTCATTTTACTATAATAATTTTTTTTAAAAATTCATAGTTCTTTTTGATTTTAAGATCTATAAAGCAAGTTTCGTTATGTCAAAACGAATACGGGGGGGGGGGGGTTAAATGGTACCCAACCCCCCAACTTTTTTTAAAGGGGTTGCTTTAAATTTTTTTTCTCCTTAGAATATTGGGCCTTCAAATCTACAGCACCGGCAAAAATTTTGAAAAAGAAAATCGCAACAATAAAATTAAAAAAAAAACGTTTTTCTGAATGTTAGTTGAGAGCCAGTTTTTGATATAGGTAAATATAGCCAAATCCACTTATTTTTTGGTAATCTATCTGAGGATGAATTTATGAAATACCTTTTTGAAACACCCTGTATATCTAGGCATTTATTATGTACCTTATAAAGTTTATAACACACAAAAATCGGTCAAACATAAATAATTAAATTTAATTACACAGATAACACTAGAAATACCTCCGAGCAATTACTACTAGAGGTTGTCTTCCCCTCTTCCCCGCGCTAAATTTTATTAGCAACATCTGCTTCCCCGAGGGGGGAACTCCGTCTCCTGAAATTGGCTTATTTAGTCAGCGTTGTCAAGTTTGACAGCGCCAATTCTGACATTTTCTGACACATGTCAATTTTTTATTTGTATTTTATGAAAAATATAATTATTTATAGCGTTGTAAGGGTTGTAAATGCATATTTAAGATTTAATATCTCTAATAACATGGTGAAAATATGTTTTATGTGTAAAAGACCTGCTGAAGATGCTTCTTCAAGACAATATCATAAGTACAGACACAACCTAATTATCAGAGGCGGTGCATTGCAATCACCTTTAATTTGCAATTAAACTTTCTTATTTTCTTATCGAAAAAGTAAAATTAAGAGCAAGTAAACCCCAGCTAAATTCGTCTTCATCCATCTCATAATAATTATAGTAAAGGTTAATTACTTGTTATTATTGTAAAGTTTATTGTTATTTTTTAGGTTTCCTTTTCTTGATATGATAAAAAGAAATACATGCTTCCAAAATTAAGGAATTCAACAAGTGACCATCTGAATGACTTTTTATGCTAATGAATATTTTTATTACACACCTCAGGGGAGGAAAATATTAAAGAAAAAAGTAATTTCAGTAAATTTCGACGAGAGAAGTATAGTAATCAATAATGTCACTACTACCACTGCTACCTACTTTCTGTGCCTAAGCACCGAGGTGGATTTATGTCAATCCAAAGTTGGATGCCGACTAACTACAGTGAAGAAGGGGGTGAGTTGTAGTAAAAGTTATGTTCTTCAGTGGGCGCCAGGAGCTTAACCTCACATCCAACAATCCACGTTACAGTTCACTACCAAACTCCAAGTAGGAAACTATAGCATCTCCTCTACAAGGCCATCAAGCGGCTACAAATCGAGTATGCTCCAAATATATTAAAAGTGTACTTTACCATAAAAATAAATGCTCAACCAGATGTTTATAAAATCAAACAGACAATTGGCAAGTGGGGATAAATAATAAGTTAAATAATAATATATACCCAAGTTTAATAATATAAATATATAAATTATTGTGTTGACATGGGGGGTCAACTTCGTTACCATTATGAAATGTACTGATATTTAACAAATAAACAAATAATTAAATCACTTAGTACCTTACTAACGGATTCCCCAACTATTAACAGTAATCCAGTATCACTGGGAGTAATATTTACAACTAAAATACTATATCAAGCTTAAAAATCATTAAATGGGACTAGGGGTAATCGTAAAACTATAACACATGAAGTGTGTACTGTATTTATCAAAGAAAACAATTAATAGTGTACTAATTACGGACGCTAGGGGTAAAAACAAGTAAAATACTGTTACTTGTTAAAATATTAATTACCCATAAATAATATATAACCCATGAAGAGCTCTAGGTGAAGTGTTTCGGGTTTAATAAAAATGTACTGTGAACCACACCCCTAAACCTCGTTCACATTAGGTTTAGATAAAATTATATACTAATAACACCCCCCAATAAAATAGATTAAATAGTAATAAGTGATATAAAAAAAATAAGATAGCAAAAACTTGCGGTACACTGTGACTTCTTCCCAGTAGACGTTGATGTCTCTGCTTCGTTAGCATCATACGAATCAATCAGCTGGTCACAAGATGTGTTAGCCCTTCACAAGGGTTGATAGCCCTTCACAAGAATACTGGCTCGTACCAAGAATACTGGCCCGTCACAAGAAGTGTGTGCCCGTCACAAGAAGTGTGTGCCCGTCACAAGAATACTGGCCCGTCACAAGAATACTGGCCCGTCACAAGAATACTGGCTCGTCACAAGAATCCTAAAGAAAACGTATAAGATAAAACACAGTAATAACTAATTATCCCTGGTTATATAAAGAAATTAAAATTAAATAACCAGGTACCTACGTAGCCTTCTCGTGAAGCGAGATCTAGAAATAGATAAAACTACTCAACGTTTACTAGTTAATTAAAGTTCGGCTTATCAATAATTTATGTAGGTAATCTTCAGATTTACAAAGCAAAAAGATAGACGGCTCGTGAAGCGAGTTCTACCCAACAATTACACTTAATAAGCAAATTACACCCTTAAATTTCAAGATACTACCCCTAATAGTTCATCCCATTTACTGAAAATATATACAACGAAAAGTACATAAGGTCTAAGTAAGCATTCTAACTAAAATCAAAGCATAATTACCCTTTTTTTAATCCGCAAGGGGGGAACACGATGCACCCACCAGATCAATTGAATGACAAATTCGTGAACGGTTTTTAGAAAGACTACATATATATGTGGACACAATGAGAATCAACACGGGTTTAAATATATCCTCCCAGGAGCTCCTACAACATGTGGACACCAAAAAAATACTACCAAATCCACATTGTTGTAACTTAACACAAAAGGTTGCTTCGCAATATCCCAAATGGATTGAAACGACTTCCAATAAATTTTCGAAACAATCTTTCAAATTAAAACCTCGTGTCGAACATTGATAACGAAAAATATTCCGGAAGACGGAAGCCAATGTCACTTCAAAAAAAAACAGTAATACCAACATACCTTAGTGACAGATAGGTGTCCCATCAGCACCCTCTATTACGAAATAAATTCTTGACAGAGAGGGCTAAAATAAGCAAACAAAACCTCTAAAATGAAATAAACAGCCTAACTAAACTCAAATAGAGGTCCTATCTACCCCAAACTGATCATATACTCGCACGTAATGTCAGAGCGGAAACGCTAAACCGACATCTTAAATACAGGACAGCCACATGCTCACCCAGTGTCACAGAAGGACCGCTCTGTTCGAATATCGAACCAAAAGCACAGTGGTTAAAAATGCGGGTATAGAAGGACCCATTAAATAATTTCACACCGATAAAAACTAGTGTATTCTTATTTTTATGAAAAACCGCTATAAGGCCAAATTTAAACGTTACACCACTCCATATTCATCTGCTACTAAAATACTAAAACAGCAAGTGAAGTAGAGAAACTTAAAAAAAAAAGTCGGCACATTAACATTGACGATAGGTTTTTATATATATATATATATATATATATATATATATATATATATATATATATATATATATATATATATATATATATATATATATATATATATACACATATTAAGCCTCAATACTAAGCCCAAACCGCTATACTTTATCGCTTATACCAAGCCCGACACTCACTTACGAAGCCCACCTTCGGGCTTCCTAAAAATTTCTATGTATAAAGTAGTTTACCAGTCATTTTATTATAGATGGCGTCAAATTTCAAAATTTCGTCTGGGCATGTTATGGTCATGGAACTTCTCAAAACATACAGCACATAGTTCACCGTGTTTTGCAGAGATGGTGCTAAGGAGAAATCTGTATAAACTTTATATGACTTTGAATATATCTTATCGATTATTAGCTGCCCGGTACATTTTGATAATCTTTTGAAGCCCACATAACTGGCAACGTTGTTATGTGATGATTTATATTACTTTCGGAAGCGAAGGCAATAAAACTTATTTATCGCTACTTGAAAAATCAACTTATAGTATTCCAAAGTATGTTCTTTTCGTACACATTTAAATTTAATAATTAGGATTTTATTATGTTGGATAAAAAATTAAAAACTTTTTATATTAGAACACAACATGTTTTTCTCAAAATAGCAAAACATGGTATCAAATTTTTTTTATTTATTATAAATAGAGGTAGGTACATTTTAAACCCAATGTTTCGTATCCGAAGTGCTATTATCAGGAATGTTCTTTTTTTTAACGCAGACCTATATTTTTATTTTATTTCCAAACTGCTAATAGAACTATGTAATTTACATTGACATTTTTACTTTTCTATCTGTATGCAGATAAGGAAAGTGTAGGAATCATTATTTTTTTTTACCTTAAATTTTCGACGGATTATTACGTTTTGGGGTCCCCCAAAACCGTTTTTTTACTATTTTCGTCTGTCTATGTCTACTCAATAACTCATGAACGGATTAAGAGAAAAACACCAAATTTTAAATTTGAGCTTTAATTCACACTGCAGTAAACTGATTAGATTTAGAGCATAGTCGAAACATCTGGGCGGGGTACTTTATAGGAGGTCGTTTTTCTACGTTATGAAATATATCTGTTATTTATTCTTGAAGAAGAAAATTCTTTAAATAAAAGTTACTTGTATTATTATTCTCTTTATTTTTATCCTATACATAATTTTCCTAAAATGGTCCGTGTTCGAGATATTTAAGGAAAAGTGCAAATTTTTAATTCTGAGAACTCAAAAAAGCATAAAGAGAAAACACCAAATTTTAAACATAACTTTAATCCATCCTGCAGTGAGCTAAATAAATTTTGGATTTAGTTGAAACATCTGGGAGATACTTTATAGGGAGTCGTTGTTTACTTTAACGAATAGCTCTGTTATTTACGAATAAAGAAGAACATTATTTAAACAAATTTTTTTTTTTATAATTTTCGATCATTTTCAGATTATCAAAAACTTTTCGTCCCTCGTCAACAAGAGAGAACTTATTAAAATTTAATTAATAATTATAATTTTTATATCATTCGGTGCTAATACAGCAAGAATTTCTCTTAAGTGATATTGTTTATAGTTATTAATTATCTCGCAAACAGTAAGTTTAACATTTTAGTAAGTAATTTAATTGTAAAATATTTAATGTTTTATTTTATAATTAATAGTATATTTCATTATGCATCCAAAAACGGCGTAGCATGCAAGTACGCAAAAGGATTTCCGGATAAGTAATGAACGATATTTTTTGTTACAACTCTTTGAAAATCATAAAAAATTCGATTATGCTATTAAAAACTTTTATTAAGAAAGAAAATAATTGACAAGAAAAGATTGATTACTGATTATTAAAGACGCCTGAATGTAAATTATCAATATTTTGACAAGTAATGTCAAAAATATATAGTTAATAATTAGGAGTCTTGGACTGAAACTTAATAAAATGATACATTAAAATTCCATATGGCGTTATATCAATAGAATACATTCTGTTTTACAGCTTGTTATATGAGGTCCGTGAAATTTTGTGAAAGGATTGCCCATCGTTTGCCCACGTTTGCACAACCATTATTATTTGGAAAAAAAAAGTAATTTAAATTACAAAAAAACAAAAAAATATTCGCAAAAAATAATTAAAAAAATATAATAATTGCAGTAGGTAATTATTCGTTTGCCCATTTTTTAGTTTTTCCAATTTGCATGTTCTTTTCAAAAAAAAAAAAAAATCACAATAAAAACGACAATTTAACAGGTAACAATTTTAAAAACGGGTATGCAAATTGGAAATACTAAAAAATGGGCAAACATGGACAAACGAATGATTACCTTATACAGTTAACATATTTCATTTTTGTCAATATTTTTTTTGCAAATAATTTTTTTGTTCTTTTTTTTTTTTTAAATTACTTTTTTTTTTTAAACTAATGGATGGGCAAACGATGGGCAATCCTCTTACAAAATTTTGCATTATTTTTTCAATGATGTAGTTCCAAGTTCACGGACCTGTAAAATTGTCTTTTTTTAAATTGATTTTTTTTTTTTTTCGAAAAATTGGTATGCAAATTAGAAAAATTAAAAAATAGGCAAACATATTTTATTTTTGTGAATATTTTTTTTGTTTCATTTTTAATTCAACTCTTTTTTAAACTAATGGATGGAAAACGTGGGCCAATTTCACAATATTTTTGCAATGTTGTGGTGCCAACTTCACGGTTTTATAAAATTGTCTTTTTTAATTTGAATTTTTTCGCAAAAGGGTATGCAAATTGGAAAAACTAAAAAAATGGACGAACATGGGCAAACGTGAATATTTTTTTTTGTTTTTTTGTTTTATTTTTATTTAAATTTTTTTTAAACTAAAGGATGGGCAAACGTGGGCAAATTTAACATTATTTTTGCAATGTTGTGGTGCCAACTTCACGGTTTTGTAAAATTGTTTTTACTTGAATTTTTTCGAAAAAGGGGATGCAAATTGGAAAAACTAAAAAATGGGCAAACATGGACAAATGAATGATTACCGAATGCAGTTACCATATTTTATTTTTGTAAATATTTTTTTGTTTTTTTTTTTATAAAAGCTAATTGATGGGCAAACGTGTGCAAAAGAAATGCTATACCTCTAAGGCATTAAACTTTTAAAATGTTTACTTTTATCTGGAAGTTGGCCCGCGAAAATTCTTTTTGATATATTTTAATATCAGAGGGTGGGCAAACGTGGGCAAACCAAAAATTTTCACACCATTTTCCTTTCTTATCTGTTTACAGATAAGGAAAGTATAGGAATTATTATTTTTTTCGATCTTAGAGGTGCTCGTTTTTCTACTTTATGGAATATATCGGCTATTTAAACCTAGAGAAGAAACTACTTCAAATAAAAGTTACTTGAAATATTATTCTCTATAATTTTTGCCATGTACATAATTGTCCTAAACTGGACCATATTCCAGAAATTTAAGGAATAGTGAAAATTTTGAATTTTGAACTTACCTCAAAAACGGATAAAGAGAAAAACACCAAATTATAAACTTAAGCTTTAATCTACCCTGCAGTGAGCTGAATAGATTTTGGGTCTAGTCGAAACATCTAAGGGGGTACTTTATGAGAGGTCATTTTCCTAATTTATGGAATATATCCGTTATTTGTTTGAAATATTATTCTCTATAATTTTTGTCCTATACATAATTTTCCTAAAATGGCCGGTATTCGAGAAATTTGAGGAATAGTGAAAATTTAGAATTTTAAACATAACTCAAAAACGGATAACGCGAAAAACGCCAAATTATAAACTTAAACTTTAATTTACCTTGCTGTGAGCTGAATAGATTTTAGGCATAGTCAGAACATCTCGGGGAGTACTGTATAAGAGGTAATTTTCCCACTTTATTGAATATATCTGTTATTTATGCTTGGAGAAGAAACTTCTTTGAATAAAGGTTGTTTACAATATTATTCTCTATAATTTTTGTTGCATACTTAATTTTACCAAAATGATCCGTATTAGAGAAATTTGAGGAAATGTGAAAATTTCTAATATTAAATTATATCTCATAATTGAATAAAGAAAAAAACACATAATTTTTTAAACTTAAGCATTCTGTGGTGATCTGTCTAAATTTTGGACATAGTTAAACATCTGGAGGGTGTTTTATAGGGGGTCATTTTTTACTTTATAATAGGAGAAGAAATTTTTTTGAACAAAAGTTGTTTGCAATATCATTTTCTATAATTTTTGTACCATACAAAGTTTTTCTTAAATGGGCCGTGTTCTAGAAATTTCACAAAATGTACAAAATTTTAATTTTTAAGAAACTTGTTGCCTATGATTTTATTCTTTATAATTTATGTTTTATACATGATTTCCCTAAAATGAACCGTATTCGAGATATTTGAGAAAAACTGCAATTTGGAATTTTCAAAAACGGAGAAAATAAAAAAAAAGTTTCGAGTAAGTTGTGTGTGGAAAAAGTATGTATTTAGTTCATTCTCTAAATATTTACAGGGACGATACAATAGGTTGTACAAAATAACCGGAAAAGGTCTGTACCTAAAAACTAGATAGGAAAGTCACGTGTTGGACACATCAGATTTTTTGAAATATGGTGTCAAGTTCACGGACCTTGTATTATGTACTAATTTTTAAAGAAAATAACTGTTATTTTAGCATCGAAATTTAACGCAAGGGAAAAAAATTTCCGGCACGATGCATGGGAAAACGTCAATTATTGTTCAGTTTCATAAATATAGTGTTTAACAACGAGAACAATCATGACAAGATTTATTTGAAAGAGAGAAGCAATTTTTTTTGTTCTTATTAGAAGAATTTAATTAATTGCAAATTTTAATTTAATATTTCCTAAGATATTGTAGATCTCAAGAAGATGCAGTCGTTAGGGCATTTAAGCTATTTGTAAATATTTATATACCATAGATAACCTCCTACATAACAAAATTCATTATTTTATTGGCAACGCTGTAGGGCTTCTTACAATCGAATAACTATTAACTTTTTATACATTCGGGCTTCATACAATGCATAAAACCTAGCGGGTTTCGCAATAACCGCAGCACACTTTTATACATGATAGTACAAGAAGTGTACCCCACACACCGGGCTTCCATTACCCTTTAGTATATGTCGGGCTTCATATTAATAGTTAGGTGCGTATATATATATATATATATATATATATATATATATATATATATATATATATATATATATTATACAAATCACAACGAACTACACAAAATGATATTATTATTAATTTAGCAATAAAAAAGTTAAGTACAATTATGACATTAAAAGTTGATTTTCTCTAAATTACTTTTTTTAAATTGTCTTAGTACCTACCTACTATTTTTCTAGCACAATGATATTATATGAATGTGCATTGTGTGATATCTTATATTTAAGGAATAAAATAATATATTTTTTTGCAAGTTTCTGTTAACAACGATTCCAAGAACTTTTGAAAATATTATTAATACGGCCTTCGCAAATATAATTCTCAATTAAGAGCTTTTGATCTAACATTAAATTTTTATTCTCCAAAAGGTTACAGCTACCTAAAAAGAAAGTTTAACAAGACTCTTACCAGATCCAAAATATCAAAATGTTACCAACCAATTGATAGTTCTACTGGTTTCCATAGTAAAATTCTTCTCGAAACTACTAAAAGAAAAGTGACAGAGACAACCAAAGAAGGAAAAAAGTCTTTTGCAAAACAAAAACAAGAAATATAATTATTGTTTGAGGTTTTACCATTAATAATTTTTGATAACGTTTTAAGATTATGAAGTTCTATTTTGTATTTTACTCTTTGATAACCTATGTTTAAATTTTTATTAGGACCAATATACATTATAATTTTAATTTCAACTACAAAAACCCTCATAATATTAAAAAGGGGAAAACGTCAGATTAGTTATGTTCAGGGATTACCTCTTTAAACTCTTTAAACATTTATCTACTTAAAATGTGTTACTTGTATTAATTTATTTAATTTTATCTCTGTTTGTGGTATTTTGAAATTGATTTTGATATTAATCTTATCCATTTCTATTTTTTTTTTTATTTACATATGTTTTTTTCATTGAAACTAACGTTTATTAGCTTATTAAATATAATAAATTCATGTTGTTTTATTATATGCTTATATGAATAATTACTTTTATTTCCTTTTGAAAATTAATTTCGAAGATAACACCGAAACGGTGAATGAGAATAAAAAATTAGACGAAAGTGACGATATTTACTGGAGCTTTTATCTACATGATTCTTTTTCTAGCCATCTACATCTGAGCCAACAAGATTCGTCTTCCTTCCATCCTTACATTCTTTAGATTTACAGAGAAAACGCCGTCCTCTTCCACATATACGGACCTTCTTTGACGGGGACCCATTTTTCTTATTTTTAGTTACGTTTACACTGCTCTTTTATTTTTAGAGCATTAATTATTTAATGCTGTAACGCTACAATATGGATCCATTTTTGTGGTTTATACTATTTAATTTTAATCGTAAGTGACCAACCTGTTATAATAATAAAGGATTATTGTATTACAGGCCTGAAGATGCCCCTGTGAGGTCGGAACTTTTTTTTCCTTGGGCTCGTCTGACTATGTGTCTCCGAATAACACTGAACTAGTCGCTCCTGTATTTATAATAAAATTGATTTTGAGGTTTTATTCTTTAATTGAAAAAATTAGACCTTTACAATGATTTTGTTTCATTTCCTACATCAGACACATATAAGACGGTATATATTTTAAAAATAGTAAAATTAGCAAATTTTTTAGCTTTTTTTTTTTTCAATTAAAAAGTTAAGATAGTCACCCATCCAAGTACTAGCGGTCTTGCTTAACTGCAAATATCGATACACAGTAGTGAATTGTGCCGCTTCCTATCAACATAATTATTATCAAACTTATTTTAAAATATTTACAGTACGAACACTATTGCAAAAGTACGACTTGCACAAAGGCGGTTTATTTGTGCAATGAACAGCCAGTTACATTTCACAAAAACATATTATTTTAAAATAAATAACATATGTGATATTGGCTTTGAGCTAAATTTATTTTATTTCATTTACGTCTATCCACATTTGAGTTTTGATTTAGTTTCGTCTACAAATTGCCCGCCTGGTGCTTTTTGGTTCCACCTAGTTTTCTAACTGGGTACCACAGCGCATTTTGATTTTTCTTACTAAGAACAGATGGCGACACCATTTCACCACTTGAATACTTATTCTCTTCATAACCAACTTTATGGTATACTGGTGAAATGTGTAGCATTTGTTAATTCCATTGGACTGGAATTGAGAACCTATCTATTTCTTGCTGAGGAGTCCTAAAAAGGTCGAAACCGGTCCAAGAATGATGTTCTCCTTGGTGAGCAAAACCAAAGTAGAGAGTGTTGAAAATTAATTTCTATCTCTGCTGTCTTTACTTCGGATGTAATTCAATGCCTGTTGCGGTATTAGCAAAAGGAGTAGTTGTTTTTTGAAGGGGAGACGGTCGTTGTATTTTGTGTGATATTGGCTTTGAGCTAAATTCATTTTATTTCATTTACGTCTATCCACATTTGAGTTTTGATTTATTTTCGTCCATAAAAATATTAACTCAATTTTAAAATTTTTATTGTTTTCATACGTGGTTAATATCTATTTTTGTGTAAGCCACTGCGTTCTAGCTACTTGCGCTTCCGTGGCGCTCTTTTATAAGTGAGCACGATGGAGTGAGGAGCGTTCTTGAAAGACTTTAGCTAAAAAGAGATGTCGCATGTTAACAGATCCCTGAAACGAAGTAGAACAATCATAAAATCACTTAAATCAGCTTAATTTGCGCTACGCACACAATGACGTCGCAAAGTAGGGCAAGGCATACGAAGTTTCCAATCACTGATATAAAATAAAAAGGATATGCTATGACGATAACAAAAGTGTCCGCACAGTTTTACGACATATGTCAAACTCGAGCAAGTGGAGTTAGTCAGTTTTAGTGAGAATAAATACCATTTTTTTTTAAATGGCATGACTAATGATAAAAAACCATTTTCATTCAGTCAATCTTCAAATACAAAATTATTAAAGTCAAAGTACATTAACTTGTCATATCGTAAAACAGTGTTCATTTCCTCTCTATATATTTTATCTCGATGTTTCCAATCAAGCTGTAAAACTCTAAAATTCACCAGAAGTCAATTTTAATTGTGTTTATTTAAAAACCGTCTTTAAATAAAACTGCGAATTTAATAAATCGGAAGTATGTGTGTCAATTCAATGATTGTTAACCAAACACATCTCCAAGCTAGAGGTAAAACATTTACTATTAGTTATGAAGTTATGTTTATATTTTTTTTGTTCCAGTTTCAACGAAACAGTCATGTATTTTAAACTCTAAAACAGAAAACTGCGTAAATGGATACAATGTCATCGGTACTCTCTTATAGGAAAACCATCAAAATGAGTGAGTTCCATCAAGAAATAGGCTCTTATGGCAATTATATAAACTACCTAAATTATAACAGACCTTAGAATGCAGTTACCAGCAAAGAAAAATCATTGTACATTGTACCAGAAAGTATTTCACAATTAGGAAAATTTTATTCGAACAAGAATTATTTCTTGACTCTAGTACAAATTTGTATGAATAATTGTTTTATTTTATAGGTTGTCCCTAATAAATGAGAATTTATAAAAATATATCCTATCTATAAATGCTAGAGGTACTGATAAACAGTGTCAGACTGATGTAGCGTTGTAATTTAACTCGAATGATGGTGTTGCATGCATTTACAAAAAAATGAAAGCTATACTTACATTACAATTTTTTTAAAGACGACATAAAAAATAAATATAAATATAAATAAATTTAAGAAACTAAATAGTTGTGTCTATTTTAGGTATGTACCTATATCATGAAGACTTAATTAATTATTTATTGAAGTATATCGTACTATTTATAGAGGCATGTTGGAGATATATGACATTATATCATAGAAAAATTGTTATCAGAACATAGAAATATGTTACTAAAACTTACAAGTCATGTATATTAAAAAAAAAGTTTTGATAGTTAGATTAATAGCAAACAATACATATTGTGACAATAATTGGAGCTAATTGCATTTCTTGTCAAAATATAAATATGAAACACAAAAGTTTTCAAAAACATTCAGTGTGCTTTGCTAAAAAGTTGGTTAGAATGACTGCAGTTTACCTCTGAGGCACTGATTACCCATTAAATAATTTTCAAAACTTTGACTTTATTATTTTTTTATTGTACCTATTTTTTGAGTCTATTATGTTATTGTTTTAGTCTTGATTATATTATTATTATACTCTTCACACAGTAGTCTGTAAAGAGTATTGTTACGCTGATTTTTGGTGTCACAATTTATTTTAATTTAACTTCCACAATAACTGAATTCAACTTATACGATAACTCTAACTAATAACATTAACATGTAACGTCTATCATAAAACTGAAACTCTGACGTCAGGTAGTCGACATATATAGCTTGCTTGACCTTCTCGAAGTGTCATTTAGAATATTCTTGGCGGGTAATGACATTTCTGGACATTTCTGAAATATTCTATCTTCTTATAATTGTACTTTTACTTATGACGATCGCAGCACACTGTAGAGCGATGAGTAACATTCCACTTCTTCTTTTTCCATCTGTACGTTTCCTATGATAGCCGCAGGCTACTGCAGGGTGCTGCGTAACAGTATTATAGGTTTACTTTGTCCGATGTCACACTTTTGGCACGGCATTCGATAATGTATTGGAATAGATACGCCTTGTTTACATAAACAATTGTCGTATGATAATAAGGTCCACAATCGCATGCACAACAAACGGTGGTACCAGCAGAGGTTGCCACAGTGTCACTTTCGGTTAAACGTATAAGGATAATAATTATTAGTTCCCAATGTTTCAAGGTTCGAAATACTTAATATGGAGTTTAATATTTAACAGTTCATTTAAGAATCTGGATCATATTCATAAAATTTCTCATTTAATTTTCTTCTGCATTGAATCGGTGTTTAAATTAGATGTTTTTAGATTTTGTTCACTACGATCCATCGGTTTAACCATTAAATACTATATTTTAACTGGACATTTGGCAACCCTGTTTCTGTATGATTTTAAAAATGTCATTCGGTGTTTTATTTTAGTGAAATATTCTTGTTTTATTTATTTATTTATATGAAGGAAATTATTTACAAACGTGATTATACATTTCAAAATAGTAAAGAGATGCATAGTTTTCCGAACATTTTGGACCAGAAACACCCAAAACCAATGCTTTGCTATTTTCACAGGTAGGTTATGTCAAAATCAATCTCATGAAATGTAAATAATGTAGATATCCATGAGCGTAACAACTGTGCTAGGGTTTTTTTGATTTCTTGATATAAAAATACCTAATTGTAGAAACTGGCTATTTTATGGTATATACGTTTACAAGTTTCCGAGAGACATACATACTTTCGTATTGATATAGGTTAAAGGTAATTCATAAGTATTTATTGAAAACGTCTACTTACACCTAGTTTAACAATTCGTTTCTGAAACTAAGTGTTATTGAGGTCTAAAATACTGTGAAAAATAGCTTAGAACTGTTGTCTTCCAGTTGTAGTTTAATAAATACAAAGTAAACTTTTTTGATTATACTAAACCCATTATTGAAAACTTATAATTTTTTTTAGTACGTACTTCATCGTTGAGAAAAGTAGTATAGAAAATGTATATGTGGGAACGTATGATGATTATATTCGCTCAGTGCGAAGTTATGGTAGGGGAAGCAAAAGCGATACTAGCGCAAGCTGCAGATAATTCGACCACTTTAGGGCGATATTTTGTAATTTTGGCGTATCAAATACACATATACATTTTACTTTTTTTGCAAAAAAGAAGTAAGAACAATGTGATAAGCAACCGTAGTTGGTGTGTACTAGAAGTAGAATCTCCCAAGGTATTTATTTATTTATTTATTTATTTTTATCTTTTAAAAAGTAAGTTTTCACTTCTTTTACAAAATTAAATTATTTTTAAATTCTAAGATATTTTCTAATTTATTCTTTTTTTTTTAATTTATTCGGGTTCTGTGAATTAGAAAAGGAAACATCAATCCACGTCCTGCACCAATGTGAAAGCCTAACTGGATTGAGATTTCTTATACTAGATGAAGAAAAGCCAGACACATGCATGTGGATGCCACAGTCAAGGAAAATAAGTCTGATAAAAAAGTCCAAGCTTAGATGACATACTCTAAAACAAACGGAGTCCCACAATAGATCTGAAAAGGTCGCGGTGGACACGGACACATAATGTCATCCTTTTAAATCTAATATCTAAGCTACCCTTATTTTTGACAGAAGCGTCGTGACATGCCACTCATATTTTGGTAAGCCTTTTTTGTACAATTAGCTATCGCATCATAATTTTTACGTAAAAGTCTTCAGTATTCTAAGAAATTCATGTATTCGTTTAATTGGGCATTTAGAAGCAAATTGATATGAAAATATTGTTTATTATTCGCACTTATAAGGAGCCTGTATAATAATTGTAAATGGTTACAACGTTGCCAACTGTCAGGTAAAATGTTGAATATTGCATAAAACCATGGAAGTGACTCTTCTTTCGAAATATCAGGATACAATTTCAAGACAAAATAATGAAAACGATAAACCCCCTTGGATTATGGAGGAACATAATAATGATCCCATATGCGCAGGGTACTGCCTAAATATAACCAATGGGTTTTGAATTGTAAACAATTTTACTGCAGGTAAATATACTAAATACTTATGGTATCTAATACCGACCACCAATTTAAAATGAGTTGTTTACATGTAGTAATTATTAAGGTAGTTCACGCGCGACAGTCGTACACAAAAATATCGCCAATAGTTTGAGATTCTCAATGCTGAAAAATGTTATTTTTATAGGATACTGAACACAACACATGTAAGCTTTTGTACGGATACGTTATTATTTCAAGTAAAATCCATTCGGCAACGTCACAAATATAGGAATGGTGCAATATCAAGTGTATACCTATAGAAATTTTGTGACTTCCTCATACTAATTTTAAGGTTTTGTATTGGTTCAAACAGAAGCGTCGATTCCAGTTCTCAAATACAGTATACAAATTAATTTTTCAAGAACACTTCACGAGGTTATAACAACCTCTTAGCTGATGGAGTGTAATTCAGTAATTCTGAACTAACAATGTTGCCAAGTTGTAATCATTGTACCCCACTACGCGTCGACTGCTTTAAACATATTTTTCTTTTAAAAATTTATCTTTTTACCAAAACGGTCAAAAAATTCAACGTTTTTTTAGAAAATTGTATAACTTTTTGATTTACATTACATTAGTTTTTTTAAAAAAATATAGTTTTCAAAATATCTTGAAATAAATACATTGCTTATGTACATGACAGGCTTCAAAACTGTTAATTATGCACAATTTCATTGTTAATATCTCGTTTCACAGACGGTCAAAAAAATTTTTTTTTTTACTAAGGTACGTAAAAGATATTTTCTTTAACCTTATATTTTAATTTTATTGAATTCCTAAGAAAAGCCGTCTTGCGCATGAACTACTTTAATTATTATTTTAAAAAAATGAAAATAAATCTTGAAGCTTATTTTTAATTATATATAATATGTACCTATTTATTGTAGGTTCTTAATTGCATTTAAATTTTAAAAAAATAGCTATCTATCCAAATAAAACCATTATAAATAAGGGATTCTTATTATAGATATTTAAAAATATCAGAAAATGTTAATCGACGCTACCCATTTTAAATTAGTCACACCACTTCATGCATTGTCAGAATTGTTAAAATAAAGAACAAACACAATGCCATTATTTCTTCTGTTCCCTCTAACTTGTATACGGCAAAATTTTGCTACAGTACTTTGTAAATAATAATCTCCGTAATTAGGGAGAGTATTATTATTATTATTATTATTATTTGTGTATAACTTGGTTGATAAATAAAATGCTTTAATTGGTCTTTATTTTATTTCATAAAGGAAGGTATGTAGTCAGAAATATGTATAATATTCTTGCTTCACTTATAAAACGGATTCTTTACAATATTTTTCTACTTTCTTTTCTCCTTCATCAGTCAAGCTTTATAGTAGGTATATTTACTCAAAATGTATACAAATTGTTTAAAGTACAAAATTAATAATCCTATAAAATTGAGTAAATAATTTACAATATGACAAGCCTGTGCATGGTAGTATCACAATACTGTGAAAAACTATTCTTACATTGAAAGTTAAAAATATACGCTATAAAACAATATTTGTAAAATCATGTCCATCCGCTTTCATCTAGCATTTTATAGTAATTAACAATATATAACCCCTTCCATACGGTACGGCACTGCTAAGTTCTCCGTTTGTATACCTTTCCTCTCTCCCCGTCTAGATAATCATTAAACCCATTACTTCCACAGGTAAGGCGTATCTATCCTAATACATGATCGAATGGCACGGCATAATAAACAATCGGCAGGCTAACTTGTCTTGGCGGCAACGCTACGCGCACATCTACGCGCATACCGCCATTTTGGGGTACAACCTCTCAATCAAGCCAGTGGCGTCACTGTCGTCGTTTATATCGACAAAAACAAACAAGTTGCAGTAGCACGGAATCAGTAGCGTGTATCTTAAATTTATTTTGTTTGTGATGTTTGTATTATGTAGTTATTGTTATTTTTTTAGAATTATATATATTTTTTGACACTCTTTATATAGTAGTTGCTTTCCAGTATTAATTTGTTAACTTTTAAGTGTTTTACTATGTCTGGGCAAAGTTATGCAGCAAAAAACTATATGAATAAACTGTATTAAAAGATTTTTTTGGGTTTCTTAAAGATCTTATTAGGTATGTACGGTATACTTTTAAAAAAATCCTAGTATATGAGTCAGTTTGTCAGTTATAAAGCTATTAGTAAAATGTAGGTAGGTGCCTAGTTAACGTCACGTAAAGTTTAGCGTCAATTTATATTTACTTACGTAGGTATATTATTAAGATTTAAAGTAAAATGTTATATTTTAAACATCTCCCGTATGGAGTTGACAAAATGGAAAAATCTTTATTTATATTTTAAGGAAAAAGTCATTATAAAAAAATTCTGTGTGACGAAAAAATAGGTTTACTATATTAATATGTTAGGTCAGGTGTACATGGTCTTAATAAATGAAGAAACTTAAAATTGACAAAAGGAAAAAATCTGCATTACCTTATTGATTTTACGAAGAAAAGTCACAGTTTTCCTTCATAACTTTAAAAGGAAACTTTTTCTTGTTATTTTCTTCAACAAGCAGAATTTTTTGTATGGAATAATTTTATTTTCTGAAAAAAAAAATTAATATTAATCGTAATTGTGTTATTCCCAAATATTGAAATGCTTAACAAAAATTTAATTCTGATATTCATTTTGATAATTATTCTAGATATGCGAATAACAAAACTTTATAATCTTGATAAATCTAAAGTATTTTCATTACAAAAAGCAAACAAATCTTAATTAGCCATTAAAGAAATTATAAGTAGTAAATTAGTAATGAGTCACAATCAAAATCATGTGTTTTTAGCAGTGCTATTAAAAATGTAAAATTCTTATATTTTGTCGAAGTAAATTCAAAAGCCCGCCAATTTTCAAGCTCAAATAGAATTACATCTTTCTATATTACCGACTGAGTATTAATTGCACAAAACTATTCCATATGTCGCTGAAGGTAAACATGCTGCCAAATTTCTGTGAGGAATCTGTAACTCTTAATTATCCTTCCTCCATGATGGTAACTTTGTAAACCCTACATCGGTCCAAATTCAAAGGACGTTCAAAAAATTGCAATGTTTAAATTTATTACATTCTGGAACTGAAAACTGCGAAACAGGTGGGGATGCTTTACTTGTAAGGCTACATGAAATTCGTAGGACTAGTAAGGATGAGCCATTTTTCAAAATCGCGTGTTATGGTGGCAATATTGTCGAAAATGTAAATATAAACAGGCATATTAATGAATTGCATGCACAAAATATTAATATTTTTAAGAAAATTTTATTATATATGCCGATTTTTAATAAAAAAAATGTCTTAAAATTCAACGTTGCGATGTAGTACACAATATGCCTTAACACACGATGACTTGGATATAAGCTCCATGTATTGTTATTATAAAGCATACAAAAAAAGCAAATAAAGATATTTTTGGCAATTTAAAAATGTCAAATAATAGTTTTGTATGTTTAATAACAAAAATTGAAATAATTTTTCATCACAATTTTGAATTATTTATCACTAAATCCGGCGTTTGTAATTTTTTTTTAGATTTAATTAATTCCGAGATAACATTTGACGCTCCTTGTCCCCGATTTCCATAAATATATGTTATTAAGGGTCGATTCCACCGTTGTGTTAAACGGAGATTAAAATGACATTGTTAATGTAAAAATGCAATTTTAAACTTCGTTTAAGAGGAAAATTTACATTATAAACTGAAAGACCTGCGGGGCAACGGTAGTTTAGTAGGTATAAAAATTACAACTTTAGGGTGGAGCCTAAATACTACAAAATTACTTCCGAGACTAAACAAAACCCGCATTCATTCATAATTTTAACAATTGCCTGTAGATACGAGGGATACGTATTCCAAACTCTAACGCGCGAAATTAAGACAAAGGAACCGAAAAATCCTAACACGGAGTGAGTCAGAGTTACCTAAATTAGGGGAACCAGAATCGTATTTGCTTTTCTCGGTGCATTGCGAGATATTGTTACAACGCAGTTCGATTTATTAGAGGGTTTTACATTATTTTTATATTTTATTTTAGTGAATAGGTTTAGTTAGATTAAATTACATTTAAGAGTATAGAGGTGTGAAATATAAATACAAATAACGAAAAAATAGACGATTGGCTCGAATAAGGTAATATCAATTAATACAGGGTATTTATTTATTGAGTGCCGATACTTAAGGGTGTGAATCCTTTGGGTGTTAAAGTTTTAAGAAAAAAAAAATAATTATTTTATCATGATTCTTATCACTCTAGATATTTTTATAAAATTTTTCCCAAAAAAAGTGTTTCCACTCATGGTGGGTTCCTACCAAATTTCAACAAAATATCAAAAGCAGTTTCAATATACAGGTTTTCATTTTCTTACCCGAAAAGGGTGCTTCGTACGAAAGTACGTCATAAACCAAATTTGCTCCAAAATATATAAGAATTTTAAAGATAATTTTGGTTTTTAGAAAAAGCAGTGGCGCACCATATTTTTTTTCAAAAGTATTCAGTTCAAACCCGGCACGGACGTCACTGGTAAAAATTTAAAAGTCTTTTACGACAAAAGGCGAGATTGAAATTGAAAGTTTAGTCTGTTGGTACATAATATACTATATTTATATATCTAATTTTTATTATTACACTGAATGTGACATGGCTTTTTTTTGCCTTTTTTGGATCAACAAAATATTATTTTAATGATTTAAAATAAACTGCCAGTAATAATAATAATAATTATCTGTACTTAAACATATGCAAAAAGAAATCATAAAACGACGCATAAAGAAAGCACCAAATTATTAAACTTTTAATTTCCGTAAGATGTGTTGAAAGTAATTTTAAAAAACCGACTTTAAAATCGTGCAGATGCCATCACCACATCTAAACCAAATTTATATGGGACCATCCCGGAAGTACCCCCCTTTCCAGCAAAAAAGAATAATTTAAATCGGACATTGTGTTAAAGAATTATCGCTGAACATACATAAAAAAAATATACAGACGAATTGAGAACCTCCTCCTTTTTGAAGTAGGTTAAAAAGAATATAATAATCTATATTATTTGTAATAACTAAAAAACTACTATGTGGAGTTATATACATCTTCTTAAATTAATCTTATATGTAAAAATGTGGGTTCGGTTCCTAGAAGAGTACCTAGTTCACTGTGCAGCCAAATTTATATTTATGGTACAGAATTTTTTGAATAAATAAAGTTTTAGGTTTAATTAAACACTAAGTTTTATCAGGAATAACATTTTCTGAAAAAAGTAACATAAAAAGCAGACTTTTTGCGAGCCACTATATATATTTTAGAGGACAATCCATATTATTTTAGAAAAATAAATTAAAGTTTTATATAATCACATAAATGTGATTTATCTTTTAGAATATTGTATATGTTTGTCAAAGTTTACTAATTTAAAAAAAAAGAAATATTCTTCAAAAATTTTCTTAAATTTTTTAACACGGTACAAAATACCTTAATCCGTTTAAAGTCATCGAAATATGTAAAGAATTTTAACTCGTTTAAAAAGCGTTCTTTCTCTTTCCATTTCCTATAAAAACTAATAGACCTTTTTGAAATCGGTATTCGGTGACTTTTCTTCTGTTTTATTGCCTTGAAAATGATATGATTTACATAAAAAACAAAAACTAACTTATTATTTTTGTGAAATAAAAATATGTTGTTATTTTCACAATTTTTGACTACTTTTCGTTTCTAAAAAGTACGATGTTCTTCTCTAGATATTAACACATTGTTTAATTGGCTTTTTATTTTTTTTAAATATTCTTTAGTATTTTCATAATTTGGGAAACAGTATAGCATTGAAATTGTGAGTACGCTTTTAATTAATTGTCTGTTTTTTTATCTCACAATGTGTCGATAAGAAGTTATATAGAAAAAGTTAGTATTCAATATCATCCAGACAAAAAACAAAAACATGTTTAAATGAATATATTAAATAAATTATGAGTATTCTTTAACAGATATATATTTATTTGTATTATGGAAATAATGTTTATGTCAACAAACTTATGTACGATATTTGTATCAATTTGTAAAAATAACTCTTGTATAATGATAATATTAAATTTAAAGGTTTTAAATAAAGACTTGCAGATATCACAATTCAAAATTCTTTTTATTGGCCATAATCCTTTTTTTGGAATGAAAGCATTAGTTTCTGTTTTTCAGTTAAGCTCCATAAATTTATATTTTAATCTGAACGCTACTTAAGCGCAGTAAAGTTGCAACAACTAAACAATATAGTGAACTTTTCGAAAATTTCTAAGTTAAAATTAAAATCAATTTATATTTAAAATTAAATAAGTTAACTAACATTTTTGACCGTTATGAAGTTAATAAAGTTATAAATAACGTCGTTACAAAGATTTATGTTTGAATTTTAAATTTCTATTGATGATAGTTACTCATCTACGTATTACAATAACAATACCTACATGACTTGGCTTTGACACAAAACCCTGTATAGTAAAACTTCTAATCCGAATAAAAATCTTGAAACTATTATTTGGGGACTTAAAAGCGTGGTCCACTAGTTGGTGTAGCCTTTTAAAACATTTGGTGTAATAATAATTATATACCTATCATCAATTATTACCACTGCCACTGGTAAAATCCTAAATTTAAAATAGTGTAATATAATAATAAGAAGACATTAATCATATCTTAAATGGATCGCCTACTACCATGTTTTAGAAATAAAAATTTAATTCTTAAATTAATAAAAATATTCAAAATAATTTAAGATTCCTTGCGTTATGTTAATAAACATTAAACAAAATTTCTCACGAATTATTTAATATTCTGTCTCGTACATCCATGTCTCTATTGCTTCGCTGTCAACAAGTTCCGGCAAGACATATTGCATATAAAAAATTTTAATTTTATTTTGTATCTTTTTTTCTCAAAAGCTGTCAATATGAGATATTTTCTCCACTTCTATTCCTCCAGAAGTCCAAAAGCACAAAATGCAAAAATCCATTTGTGTTATGTGCAGCTAGCCCTGAATTTGAAAATACCAATAGTGGTTTTCCTTAATGGAATTGTTCTTTTTCCAAAAAGTTATTTCTCTACTGCATATTTCTTCTGCTACAGTCCGCACTTCAGCTCCATATGGACATTTTAACTCTATCATAGAGTTTTGTTTTTTTTTTTAATTCCATCCAGACTGGCAGCAACATAATCAAATTCGAATTCAATAAAATGTCCACATTTAAAAACTTTTACTTGCAAATAAATTTCCAAATCTTATTTTGTTTTGAATTTATGGTCCATGCCATATCGGGTGGCTTTCGTTTCTTTTCTTAGATTTTTTCAAAAGAGACTGATTCATATTTTGAAAGTAAATCCAGAGAGATATGGGTTAAGCCTTTACCTGTACTTACATAAAATTTCTTTTAGTAAAATTAAAAAATAATCAGTAAAATTGGTGTACTATGAAACCCTTGCATATAATATATATGCCAATCTTAGTATTACAGAAATAAATTACGTAAAAAATAAGGTGTACAAATACGTAAAATTTATTCATCCCTCGTAAAACATCAGTAAAATATATTATAAATTGTTTTCATTCACAAATATTAATTTCTTAAAAATCTAACAGAGGCGCCACTTTCCAGACGAAAAATCTTGCAATGTAAGGGTTTCGTAGTACCCCACTTTTAAAGTTTATTTTTGACTATTTTTAAAATAAAAAAATATGTGTGTGTAGGTAAAGGTTAAATCTATGCTCCTCTGGAACCACTTTTTCAAAATTCAATTTAGTTTTTTCTAAAAAAAATTGAGAAAATGGGTAAAACAAGTCGAGTTTTGTATTTTTTTTAGAAAAAACTGTTTCAAATTTTAAAAAAGTGTTTCCAGAGGAGCATAGATTTATCCTTTACCTACACGTACATATTTTTTTCTTTCAGAATAAGTCAAAAATAAACTTTAAAAGTGGGGTACTACGAAACCCTTGCATGCTCCGCTCTACAGCCAAGTAAATACTCCTCTTAACATAACGGTGGAATCGGTCCTAAGTTATATTTAAGGCTGCTCATATATTTCACTTTAAAAATATTAATAGAAATTTTAAGACCATCAATAAAAACAAGCTAATTATTTGGCGCAATCTGTGAAGCTTTTTTGTTTTAATACGATCCTGCCTATCAATACCTTATTTTATTACAAAATCTTTAAATACGCTTTAATCCGACCCTGACTAAGACCCCCGAATGGCGTCGTCAAGGTCAAATTTTCTTAGTATAATATTTGTATGCGATCAGCGGAGAGTGAGCCTGCCGATTGTTTTTTACGTGCTTTTGGTCTGCACGATAAGTCAAAACCGAAAAATGATATCAATTTGAAAATTTTAACCAAAAAACAAGCTTTATAAGGGGACAAAGCCTTTGATATTGAGAAAATTCTGATTAAACATAGGAGTTAAGATGGGTTAATATTAAAAAAAATTAAATTAAAAACGAAAAATAAAAAGCGATAACAACATGAAATTTTTAGCAAACATCAAGCTCTATAAGGAAAAGAAGCCTTTTAATTAAAAAAAAAATCTGAATAAAAATGGGGGTTAAAGGGCGGTTGAAATTAAAAAAAAAAATAATTCTAAAATGATAAGCAAAATCAACATGAAATTTTTAATAAAAATCAAGTTATATGAGGAGATGAGGCCTATTGATTGTGAAAAAAATTTGAATAAAAGTGAAAGGGGGGTTAAGTAAGGTTGAAATATTTTAAAAAATTCTAACTCAAAAACGAACAATAATATCAACTTGAAATTTTTGGAAAAAATCAAGCTCAATAAGGAGATGAAGCCTATTGATTCTGAAAAAATCTGATTGAAAATGGGAGTTGCGGGGAGTTTGTTAAACTGTGAAGAGTATAATTTAGAATGCCACGCCTTATACAGTGAGCACCATAAGTCTTACCCCCCCTATCTAACTCGTTACTGGAGTCTTGTTAGAAAAATCGCCGAGACAGGTCGATTTTTGATTTCTACAATGTACATTTTTGTATGAATAGTTTACCCTTAATTTCATCCCTTACTGGAGGGGAGCAACCCTTTCGAAAAATTTAAATGGCATGGGGTGGTGAGTGATAGCTCATTTGAAAGAGGGTTTTATTCTCTATTCAACCGTGTAAAAAATTTTGAAATTTGCTTCATTAATTTTCGACTAATTGTTGTTTCAGAATAACGGAAATTAACGTAGCGCACTCATCCTTAGAATTAAAATTCGGCCCTGCATGACTTCGGTTTTGGTTCAGACGTGAAGTAAGACTTTTTGCCATTAGAAGGTCACTGTTAGTCTAGTTGCTTTCCTATTTTGTGAGGTTTTGTTATTTTTAAACATTAATAAATCAACATGTAATGATGCAAATTTCAAATTTTTTTTGCACGGTTAAATAGAGAATAAAACCCCCTTTCCAATGAGCTATCACTCACCACCCCATGCTATTTAAATTTTTCGAAAGGGTTTTTACCCTCCAGTAAGGGATGAAATTAAGGGTTAACTAATCATGCAAAAATGTACATTGTAGAAATTAAAAATCGACTTGTATCGGCGATTTTCCTAACAAGATCCCAGTAACGAGTTAGTTAGGGGGGGGGGGGGGGGGGGGGGGTAAGACTTAAGATGCTCACTGTATACAGGGTGTTATTGAAATACACGTACATATTAAAACTGGGTATTGCACAGATCCCCACTGAATGTAGAAAAATATTATTTTTTTAAAATACCCCTTATTAAGGGAGTTATTAATTTTTGAAAATTAATTCTAAAACAAACGTACTTCACTGATATGTTGAGGATGACCTATATAAATTAGGTTTATTTACCTATTTTAAACATCAACAGTAATTAATATGCAAGTTTTTGTCAGATGATAAGAAAACTAGTCTTGTAAGAAATAACCATGTTGCCAAGATTTTCGAATTAATTTCTATTTCCGAAGACTGGTTTTTACTACCCTCGTTATCAAAAAACTAGAATATTTGATAAATGATTGTTTTTAAACTATACATTTTTGAAACTATAGATTATTAAAATTTTAGTTGATTTACGAATCTGGCTAACACGAGCGCGTCATTTCCAAGTTGGTAAAAAGTGTTGTTACGATTACTTTTAAATATTTTTTTACGATGCCACTATTTACGAATATTGAACTAACGGATATAGTGCTGGTTTATGGGGCAGCTGGAGAAAATTCTCGGCAAGCACAAATCCTGTATCGCGAACGGTTTCCAAATCGGAGAATTCCGGACTGTCGTACGTTTATTTCAACTGTTCAGCATCTAAGAGACCATGGAAAATTTGAGAGTGCCAATGCAGATCGAGGGAGAACAAGAACACAAAGAACATTGGCGGCCGAAGAAGAAATATTGGAAGCTGTTGAAAACCGGTCTCAATTAAGTTGTAGAAGACTAGGTCTCGAAATTGGAGTGTCCTCATTTGTTGTGTGGCGGACACTTAAAGAACAAGGTTTACATCCTTATCACATCCAAAAAGTCCAGGCCTTATATCCAGGTGATGAAGAAAAGAGAGTGGAGTTTTGTGAATGGATGATTCAAAAATGTGTTGATATTCCTGATTTTCTAAAAATATTATTGTATACTGACGAGGCTTCATTCACTCGTGATGGCGTGTTCAATATGCACAATACGCATATTTGGAGTGATGAAAATCCTCACGCCATTAGGGAAACTGGGCATCAAAGAAAATTTTCAATAAATGTTTGGGCTGGCATAATAGATCAGTATTTAATCGGGCCTTATGTTCTCCCGAACAGATTAAATGGGCCAGGATATCTCCACTTTTTAGAAGATATTTTGCCAGTACTCCTAGAAGAGATACCGTTACAATTAAGGCAATGGATGTGGTACCTACTAGATGGCGCTCCTCCTCACTTTGATTTAAACGTACGGCAGTTTTTGAACATTAGATTTCCTCAAAAGTGGATAGGCAGAAATGGACCTACTAAGTGGCCTCCGAGATCTCCGGACTTAAATCCATGCGATTTCTTTTTGTGGGGTCACATGAAACAACTGGTTTATAATGAACCTATTAATAGTGTTAAACAATTAACCAATAAAGTTAATGCGGTAGCCGAGGAACTACGACAAAATCCAAGACTAATTTCTAATGTTCAAAGTTCTTTGGAAAGACGATTGCAAGTGTGTGTAAATAATAATGGACGGCATTTTGAACAATTACTGTAATAAACTTTATTTTGAATTAATTGGTTTTGCTACGGCAACAGTGCAATTTCTATGGGTAAGTTCAATTTCGATTTATTTTAATTCTTTAAATATGGAAACTAGTAGGTCGGAAAAGGGGACTCTTCCCCAATATTTAAATTTTAGAATTTGAAGTTAAAATTGGTGCCAATCGTTTTTGGTCATTACATACTATTCCCCATTTTAATATGTACGTGTATTTCAATAACACCCTGTATATCTTCATTCTAGTTTGTATCTGGGTAATGTTATGTATTGTGATGGGACTGATCTTATAAAATAAACATTTTAGTTCACTTGGTTTATATGCCAACAAAAGTTATTTAAAAAATATATTATTTTATTTGACATGCGCGATAAATGGTGAAAATGATTAAATTTACAATAAAAACCGAAAAGCGGTTGGTAAAGGTTCATACAATCAGCTAACGATTACTAATAATGTTTATAAATGGTTTTCAACATATTAAAAACAAAACAAATATTACAATAACTAAAATATTCATTAATAGTTGTAGTGCTTGCCAATAGTATGATAACGATAAAATTATTGGAAAAAAGCGATGACCCTTTTTAAATTACCACCAGCCGCCATTGGAGTTGCACTTGGCCAATTTTAAAACAACTTTTGATATGTTATTGTTATTTTATTAATAATAAGTAGTTATTCAACTATACCTACATAGGCATATTTATGTTAAATATAAACAGGTTATATAAATCATTCGAATTTCTTACATTTTTGTACACTATAAATTTTAGTTATTTTATAACACTACGAGCTACCGTTTATATCTACGATTATCGAATTATATTTACAGCCTTGTCTAATATCTGCTATTTGAAAATATAAAATGTTTTGCAACCTTGGCCCTATTTACTTAGAAGCGTGTCTCTACCCAAGTCTCTTTGACTTCTCCTAAACGCTTTTGGTTCCTAAAAGTGAAGAGAATCGTCCATTGTCAAAAGACATTATTAGAACATCAATGTTTTCGTTGTGTACGATTTATTGAGACTTCTGTCAAAATATTTTACAACATATTCTTTTTAAATCTAGTTCATGGGATAAGCGTGTCTTAAATAAAGAGTTTTTGTTTGAAATACCAAGAATTTTGTTGTGACAGAAATTTTGTTTAAGAGCTCATAATGCCGAAAAATAGAATGACTGACATTGGCATTAGCCACACTTAGCTTTATTTTATTTTGGCCTTGTATTATCAACGTTGTGTTTAGTATAGTCGTTTTCAAAAACTAAAACTAACGTTTTCAATATAGATACAGTTATTTGTAGAATGTACAATTACAGGTAAAATTATTTAATAATTTATTTAAACATGATATAAAGAAAATGTCCTAAATAATTGAAATTTAAAATTATTTTTTATACAAGCAAAGACTTAGCTTATCAGATTCACTTCAATATCTTCGTTAAGTAATGCTGATTGTGGTTAGTACTTAGATGGGATAGGGAAATATTGTACATAAGGCAAATAATTATTATTGAAATTCATTAAATATTTAGTAAGGTAGGCTGAGCTATATGTAAGATAATCAGTGAATAAATTTAACTATTCATTAGAATTCGCTGTATACTTAGGTACCAGAATGTCCTCAGTATTTAAACAATTTATCAAAGGTAATACCTCGACACCTTCAAATTTTATTTTTTAAATTTTTAGTTGCCATGAAAACGTCATTTAGAAAAACCATGAAATCAAAATCGGTTAGAGAATGATTTTGCCTAATATAAAGCGTTTGAGTATGGAAACTCAAAATTTAATATATAACATTAGAGGAAGAGTGATATTTGAAAATAATATTTTTTGAATCATTTTGTGTAAAAAAGAAACAATAAACATATTTGGAGTAGGTAATAATTTTCACGTAAAATAATCAATCCTGAATGTCAAAAATCAATGTCTATCGAGGAAGAGTCTAGATTAGATTAGATTAGGAGCTGGACGTTACTTGTCCTTGTCCACCGCGACCTTCTCAGATCTATTGTGGGACTCCGCTTGTTCTAGAGTATGTCGTCTAGC
The DNA here is from genome assembly GCA_927349885.1 of Psylliodes chrysocephalus. NCBI lineage: Eukaryota > Metazoa > Arthropoda > Insecta > Coleoptera > Chrysomelidae > Psylliodes > Psylliodes chrysocephalus. The sequence continues at coordinate 189,093 of OV651817.1, read as the reverse complement.
CTGATCTTTTTTATTAGACTTAGTAGCTTTGACAGTGGCTCCCGCATGTAGTTGCATGCATTTGGCTTTTCTTCGCCCAATGTTAGAAACCTCATTCCAGCCAGGCCTTCACATTGGCACAGGACGTGGAATGATGTTTTCTCTTCTTCTTCACAGAACCTGCACAAAGTTGCATCTTCTGCTGGATTTATGACACTCATGTGCCTTTTGAGGCGACAGTGTCCAGTAAGAAGGCCTACTCACGGCATCAGAAACAATCGGCAGACTAACTTGTCTTGGCGGCAACGCTACGCGCACATCTGCGCGCGCACCTCCATTTTGGGGTCCAACCTCTCAATCAAGCCAGTGGCGTCGCTGTCGTCGTTTATATAGACACAAACAAACAAACAAGTTGCAGCAGCTCGGAATCAGTAGCATGTGTCTTAAATTTATTTATTTGTGATGTGTGTATTATGTAGTTATTGTTATTTTTTAGAATTATAGATATTTTTTGACACTTTTTATATAGTAGTTGTGTTAATTTGTTAACTTTTACGTGTTTTACTATGTCTGGGCAAAGTTGTGCAGCAAAAAACTATATGAATAAACTGTATTAAAATATTTTTTCGGTTTCTTAAAGATCCTAGGTTATGGGTCAGCTTGTCAGTTATAAACCTATTAGTAAGATGTAGGTAGGTGCCTAGTTAACGTCACGTAAAGTTTAGCGTCAATTTATATTTATTTATGTAGGTATATTATTAAGATTTAAAGTAAAATGTTATATTTTAAACATCTCCCGTATGTAATTGACAAAATGGAAAAGTCTTTATTTTTATTTTGAGGAAAAAATCATTATAAAAAATTCTGTTTGACAAAAAAATAGGTTTACTATATTAATATGTTAGGTCAGGTGTCTTAATAAATGAAGAAACTTGAAATTGACAAAAGGAAAAAATCTGTATTACCTATTGATTTTACGAAGAAAAGTCACAGTTTTCCTGTCGGTTTTCCTTCATAACTTTAAAAGGAAACTTCTTCTTGTAATTTTTTTCAACAAGCAGAATTTTTTTGTAAGAAATGCCTTGTTTTCTGAAAAAAATTATTATTAATCGTAATTGTGTTATTCCCAAATATTGAAATGCTTAACAAAAATTTAATTCTGATATTCATTTTGATAATAATTATTCTAGATATGCAAATAACAAAGCTTTATAAACTTGATAAATCTAAAGTATTTTCATTACAAAAAGCAAGAAAATCTTAATTAAAGAAATTATAAGTAGGAAATTAAAAATTAGTAATGAGTCACATACAATTAAAATCATGTGTCTTAAGCAGTTTTTGGCTTTCAACGATTGTTTTTCTTTGTTTTTCGTATCAGGATTTATGGCTGGAACTCTTATTTTATTTCGCACGATTATAGAGAAATTTTGTTTGTTTTATGTTATTTAAAATAGTTGTTTACTCAAAAAATGTATATTATGTTTATTGTTGTAACTAATAAAGATTCTACAAATAATATTTAGTTGTTACAATTTTGTATTATTTATTTTACACTTCTAAAATTATTTAACATAAAATTTAACATTTTTATTTGTATTTTTTAATACGCCTGAGATGCGTATTAAAAAAATGCTATTACAAATGTAAATTCTTATATTTGGTCGAAGTAAATTCAAAATCCCGCGAATTTTGAAACTAAAATCGCCTTACATCTTTCTATATTACCGACTGAGTATTAATTGCACAAAACTATTCTATATGTCGCTGAAGGTAAACTAGCTGCCAAATTTTTGTGAGGAATCTGCAACTCTTAATTATCCGTCCTCCATGATGGTAACTGTGCATAGAAAAATAAAAAGAGAAGGTTTGAATAAATGGCGGGACTTGTTTCCTTGTTGGTGGTTTACGTTTAACCGTAAGAACTTAGCGCACTGCTATCACTAAATTCAAACCCATTTTACACCCATAAAAAAATATGTTTTCAAAAATAATGACAAAGAAATTAATAATTTTACTGATTTACAACTTAAAATCTCACTTTAATACAATTGCCGCGTTTGAGAATCCACATCGGATGCATCTGAGATGTAGTAAATTTTTGATCACGCGATTCAGTATACATAAATGTAATGGGACAGATGCATGACAGATGTATCCGATGTGGATAAAAAAACGCTCGAGATGTAAAAAAAATGCATCCGATTTGGATTCTCAAACGCGGCAAATATGTGATTAAATAGAGGGATAATCGTTAATAAATGTAAAGTTAAAGCTAAATTTAAATATTGAGATGGTGTAAATCTGGCTTTGAAAATAAATTAGGTTATGTTATCATAAATATTCAATGAGGTTGAATAGGGGCCGTGCGTCATGATTTATTAATGTTTTATACAGCATTAATTGTTTAGTAATTATTAATTAAATAAAGTCGAATTATTTTCGTAATATCATTATCGAAAAAACTTGTTGCATCCGTGGATGTACAAACATATCGCTTTGGAAACCTGGATTTGATTCGGTAGTAAAGAAATTTTATAAATTTCCACAGAGCACACTTCGTGTCTCACACCCAACGATATACATAATTACATAGATTGCTTATTCATATGTATCTATTGTATCAATTTTGAGCACAGTTGTAAACAAATCATTTACAGAATCGGTTTATGAAATTAGAATCTTTAGTGTTTTTTGTCATTAAGATTTTTATATATTTAATAAATGAACATTTTATATAAATATAATTTTACAGATAATTAATGGTTTATTCTGTTAATTAAAACTAATGTAGAATGTTACTGTGAAATTAGAATGTCCAATTTGACAAACATATACAATTTGTTAACTATTTCTCATTTATCACTAAAATAAACAAATCATAATTAATACATTGCAATTACTGTCAAAAGAGATTGCAACAAATGTTAAAATATTAAAAATGCTGTGATTTTCTGTAAAATTTTTAGTAACATTACTATTAAACATTCAGAATAATAGATAAGTGTCCAATTACAACTCTTACAAAAGTTGTTTATATCTCATATTAAAGTTATTTACATTACATTTACAAAGTTGTATTACATATTGCAATTATGTGTTTTATATAGTGATATTTCTGAAATGAGAGTGGTCTAACATTATTTACATCCATCCTTATAAAAATTGTTTAGATCTCTTAATATTATTTAACTACATGGAAACTCAACTCTCAAAATACATAATAACGTGTCTTGAATTAAGTAATTATTTTCTTTTTCTAAAGAATAAAACGCTGAAATTTTATTTTAAAACACATTTGGGCTAGAACGCCCTATTTCGTGGGCACTAGGAAAGGCAATATAGCAGTGCACATTGCAACCCGCTTTTCGTAATCTTTTTTATAGATGGGTAAGCAATCTGTATAATTATGTATAGCATTGGGTGTCTCATAAACGTCTAAAAGGTGCCACCCTACGATAAGTCGTAGAGTGGCGGCTTCGCCGCCACCAAAAAACATTAACCCATACCAGGCTACGCCGACCGGCACAGACTCCAACGGCCTGGATACAACTCAAATTAAATTGAAAACGTAAATTTTTTTACCTAATTTCTTGCGATTGCGCATACTAGTCCATAAATATGCAACAAGAAAACAAAGCAACGACTTATCGTAAAGTGGCGGCGAAGCCGCCACCCTACGATAAGTCGTAGAGTGACGGCTTCGCCGCCACCAATAAACATTAACCCATACCTGGCTACGCCGACCGGCATAGACTCCAACGGCCTGGACTCAAATTGAATAATTAAAATGAAAAGTCTCATATAAACACATTTACATTCTGGTTTTATCATTTGGCTTGGAGCTATTGAAAAAACAGCCACTGTCACTCCTGTTATGTACGTTCTTTTACTATGTTTGACAACTCCACATTTATAGAAATAAAAATATCAGTTGTCATATTATTCATAAAAAATAATATAGAACAGTATTACCATGAATATATTTATTTATAACAAATAAGAAAAAGCAATTGGCAACATCGCTAAAATCACGCACAGGCGCTTTTAGTATAAATGTCAAATCGAAAAAATTAAAAACAATATGGCTACGTGAGAATGTAGTGAATAAATGCATATTCTTAATTTTTTAGCTTACAAATGTGTTTTAATAATATTTGTTACTTTAATTAGGTTAGTGCACACTTATAGAAGATTAAAAAGTGTAAAAATATTATGGTTTTACTTAATCTTTATGGAAAAAGTGACAAAATTACTGGACCTAATATCGACCGTAGCCAACGATTGTTTGTTACGGGCCGGTATCTATATTTAACTATATTTAATATTTTAACAAATATCCTTTATTTTTTACTTGCAATGTTTATCCCATTTAATTCTAAAATTAAACACTAGAGAGGGCTAACTTCGGCAATAGTGCTGCCTCTATATTTCACGCACGGTCCCTATGGGTTGAATACTACGGAGATGACATGCCAATAAAAAACGACACCCCTTCCCCCTCTCTTAGTGGTCATGTCATAGTTGTCAAAGAGCTGTCAGAACTTTGTTCAAATTTAAATATTTCGACGTTATTTCTATCTTAATAAGCGTTTTTTTTCTTATTAATTTGTATAAAAATCATGACTAAGTGTGCCAAAATTAATTGTAAAAACTCTTCAGTGAAAGAGCGTAAGAAAATATCTAATTTAAGTTTTCATAAGTAAGTATAAGGAGTGTACTTAGAATTTTTTTTAAAATTGGCTTGACTAACTTTATAATAAAAAAAAATAACCATATTAAAACTTATAGATAACTATAATGAAACTTAAATAACTAACTTTATAATTAAACTTAAAAACCAACTATAATTAAACTTAAAAACCAACTTATAATTACACTTGAATGACTAACTTTTTAAGTAACACATAATTTAGAATAAAATTTCAAGTATTTAAAAGCAGTTTTTATTAGATCCTAATTTCCTATTATTATACCGTTTTGATAATGAATATACTGTATAATAATAAATACTGGTGATCTATTTTTATTATTTAATTAGATTTGTGGCCATCACTCACTGCTATGTACCTCCTCATCCTCATGATATAAAATAATATGCCCGCTCATGTACCACATTACAATTATTATTAATATTAAATGAACAAACATTAAATTGATGTTCCTTAATTTAAAAACCTGCCGACTTTGTTCACAATACACAATAAATATAATTACGAAGTTAATGACATTTAAAAATTAGTAGTTTTGGAACTTAAACTAGTAGTTTTTGTATCATGGATCTATATTTAGGGCTTTATAACATACCAAATCTTGTTCCAGACTAACCCAACCAGATGTGCCTTTTTTAGTCACGTGCCTGAAATTTTTACGCGCTTCTTTTTCATGTTAAATCAATGAGAATAAGATCGCTTGTTATAACTGTTGGTTTTTTATTAATGTGTGGTGGGTGATACATAGAGTGAATAATGAGTGATTGTACAAAAACAATGGGGCATGTTCAAAAATTTTGAAATTTTTTTTATGAATAATAGAGTTGAAAATAAAATTACATTTTTTTTATTTTTTTTTTATCTATTCATTTGCCGGAGTTATGAATTTTTTTAAAATTTATGACGTCACCGGGAATAGACCAATAGGAGCTAGCGCACAACGTTGCCGGCTAGAAGGTTTACGAGAAGTGATGTACGTTCGTTTGTGTACTCCTTCTTACTTTTAGACTTCTAAAAAATCGTTAAACAAATATCTTTTAAATATATATTATCAAATGTTTTTTGAAAGTAATATTTCTGTTTAAACTTTTACCATATTTAAAGTTTCATTGTTTTAAAAGTCACTTAATAATTCAGAAAATGGCAAAATGGCAGCACTGTGTATGGCATCTGTCATCATAGTGTCTCCATCAAGAACTTATTTGGAATTTGATTGTTTAATTTTGTACTTTTTATAAATATTATGACTACGAAAAAGTGTTTTGTTCCAGAATGTGATAATGATTCACATTCATCTTCAAAAATATTTATTAGTGTTCCTAGAAATTTGGAAAGAAGAAAATCAACCTTCTACTAGCGATGTTTCTCGTGAACTTTTTAATAAAAATACACCGGATTATCAAGATGTAGCAGCAATTTCTGCTAATTGTCCCCTTCAGGAAATTGAAAATAAGGCTACTATAAATTCTTAGGTGTATAACCTAAAAACCCTTCTGGAAGAAAATGCAGAATCTCCTGAAAGTTTTGAAGATACCGAATTTATTCATCATTTTGTGGAAGAACTAGTGATAAAGAAATAATGGAAAAATGTGGGTATTTAAACAAACTGGTTCCTGGATCCCATATAATGGCAGATAGGGGTTTTAGAATAATCAGCTACTTGAAAACATGGGATACACTTTAGTAAAGCCACACCTAGTGTATCACAGAATGAAAAAACTTCTCCAGAAGATGTACAATTAAGTAAAAGAATAGCATCTCTAAGAATACATGTGGAAAGAGTTATAAGAAGGGTTAGTTAATTTAACATGTTAAAACCACATTTGTGTGTGAATTTAAGCAAGTACATTTACTTAGTAATATCTGCATAATTGCTTGTTAACTTACAAGAACCTATTTTGTAAGAGTAAATATTAATTTAATAAACTTTTTTGTTTGTTTTTTAATTTAATTTACCTAATTATCACATTTCAGGGATTATAATGAGTTTTTAAACAGCCAATGTAATTTTTGATAAAAATTTAACTTTTCGAGCAAATCGAAGAGGAATGAGTACCTGTATATGCATAGATTTTTTTGGGACTAAAACTACCAAAACAAAGGCACCTATTTACAACAGTTTAAAATGAAACATTTTAACAAAAACGCCTATGTCACAGTGATAAATATTAAAAACCAAGTTCAGTTGAATGTGGTAGCAAAGTCTATATATTCCAATAAATCGGGTAACTACATGTGGTATCACTGGTGATAAATTTAAAAATATCACAATTCTTGCCACCTTTTTCAAAAAACCAGAAAGTGTGCCTTCTTATGAAAATGACAACAGTGATAAATGTGAAAAAAAAATTTCATGTTGCTATTCGTTATTACGATAGTAAAACATGTTTGCAGTTCCGTTTATTTTTTATGAAAATCTAAGTAAAAACAACCAATGTCAAAGGGTTTTAATTTTTTTTCTGTCAAACCAAATATATCACAAAATTAAAAATTGATCATGGGTCAAGCTAAAGTAATACCTTTATTAATAGTAGCTTTAAAAAAGGAGAAAGAATAATATTGACTTAAGTTGTTATTATTATTAACATTGGTGATTTTTAATAAAAACTTCAATTATTGTTTACAAACAAAAATATAAAAATCTGTGAAAATTTTATTTATTAACCTTTTAATAAAAAATGAGAAAAATGAAGTAAAAAAACAATTTATTTACAAATAAAAAATATATACAAATCCTAAGAATATAAAAGTACTGATTTATTTTCCTGTAGTGGATGAAGAGGTTTCTTTAACAATCTAGCCAAGTGTACATCATTATCAATAACACTGAGTAGATGTTACAGATGGTTCCTCACTTCTTCTATGAAGCCACATGTTTACAACCTCCTGAAAAAAATAAAAGGGTTAGATATGCAGTTACAAAATAACTATATAACCAGCTACAAAATGCCTTATTTTATGTAACAAGACGAGCACTTTACTAGCTCTGAACGAATCCAGTAAAGAACCTCTGATTTTCAAAACTTAAAAAAAACAAGCTCACCACATTTTCACATTTTTGAAATATTATAGAGCTTTTCGAAAAAAACTGCTATTTTTAAAAGTACCATTTTTGTTTAAACAGCTATGTCTCATTTTAGGCTATTGAGTATTATAAAATAAAAAATTACGGGATGCTTTGTTAGCTTCAAACGAATCCAGCAGAGCACCCCAGTTTTTTTTTAAACCACACCACATTTTTTGGCTCCTACAATATTATAAAATATTCGAAATTTGACATTTTTAAAAAAAATTCGCAATTCCTTGCTGACTTCAAAGTTTTTTTTTCTGAAAACAAATATACACATTTTTAAGATTTTAAAACAGCCTAAACATGTGTCATAAGTAGTTGTTTTTATATATTAAAAAACTGAAGTGCCCTGCTGACTTTGTTCCAACAAAGCACCCTGTATTATTTAAAAATAGCAATTTTTTTAGTAAAGTTTTACAATATTTCAAGAGTCTAAAAATGGGGTGTGGTTTTTAGAAAAAAGCTTTAAAAAACCGAATTGCTCTGCTGGCTTCTTTCGAAGGTTAGCAAGCACCATGTATTTTTTAAAAATATAATATTTCAAGTGCATAAATATATGGTGTTGCTGTTTTTACAGAAAAAACTTTATAAAACAGAGGTGCTTTGCTGACTTCGTTCGAAGCTATCAGAGCATTTTAAGTTTTGCATAAAACGAGGAGCATAAAATTTTTGAAAAGGGTATAAAAATAGCCTAAAAATATGGCATGTTTTAACTCAAAATTTCATAGGTGCTCTGCAGCATTCTTTGGTATCATAATTATTACTAGGTTCACTAACAAAATCTATTTCTAGATTATTTTAACACTTGCTGCGATTACAAAAAATGTCTCTTTATGTCAAAATTAGAAAAAAAATATTTATAAGAATAAAGGGCCTTATACACTGTTTATTATATGTGATATAAAAACAAAAAAGCATAATAAATATTACAAACCTTGAGATTCAACATATCCTAAGCATTGTGCACTAAAAAACAGCCACATCATAAGGTTTTTGCTGTACTTTATGTTTAGGTGTAATTTGTCTCCTTCTCTCTTATGGAAAAAGTAAATATCTCCATATTCTTGCTTGGCAGATCTAAAAATAAAACCTGAGATAAATATGTTTTACTATAAAGTGTACTGCTTCATATAAACTGTAACTACCTACCATTAAAATAATTTATAAATAAAGTTTTACCTTCCTATCTTTTGGAAACTGAGTATTGTTAAAAAACGCAGTAATCATATTTTCGTTTACAATGGGAAAAATACTTGATTCAACTTTTATAAATACAGCTGATAAATTCATATTCTTCTTCCTTTATATATCCTATATCCCACAGGATAATTTACCCAGATAAATTCAGATTAATAATAAAATTAAACCAAAACAAAAAACTAAGGTTAGTTGTTAGGTGCTGTGAATTTTTAATGTCACTTAGATGTGCGTTCACTTCGACATTCTGTATGTAGGTTTGTTCGTTGGCTTGGTTTTGTAAAACAAAAAAAACTTCGACACAAGCTGATTGGTCTATTCCCGATGACGTATAATTTCAAATTTTAAATTTCAATTGGGCTTAATTTAAAAACTTTTAGCTTTTTTAACGAACTGATTATTTAGAATAACTTGTATAGCGACTAACTATTACAATATAGTTTATAAAACAGCATATCTCACATGTGAACATGGCCCATTGAACCTACAACACCAGAAAATTCGAGGAAGAGACCCAGGCAGCCGGCTAAGTGGAAATGTATTATTAAAAAGAAATCAAAGTAAGAATCTTGTTGTTAAGGTTTTAGTGGTTAATTCTTTATTAATATGCCACGTTTTGATAATGAATTGTAATTATTGTGTAAAGTAATATGCTGTAATTGTTACAGATATTCTGCCTCTCAGTTACCACAATACCCTGATTGCAATCAAGACAGAAATTGATGCAATGCAAACAACTCACAGTGGCAGATATTCTCCACTTCCATATAGCATTCTACCAATCACATAACAAGATTGATCAAGATAACTTTATAATTAAATTTTCTTCGGTCTACAAACCTAAACGCCCTAACCAAATCTGAATGAATCAAGGAAACCCTGACATTTAAATACTTCATTAGAAAGAAAAATGACGGTGTAATAATACCAGTATCAAGACAGGCCTTCTTAAAAGTACTTGGAATTAAAAGAGATAGGGTGCAAGGAGTACTAGCGCGACATTTCACGCGGACGGACAGACTGCAAAAGAAAACAGAGGCGGTGATCATAGAAGCCGTAAGAATACCGAGCGGAAAAGAAAGGTTCAAGCATTCATTGAATCCTTTAAATGTAGCGAACCACATTATTGTAGAGAAAAAACAGTTTTGCGTGTCTGTCTGCCTGCAGAGTTAAACATTAAAATTATGTTTAGAATGTAGAATGAATCTGTTTATGACGCTGCGCTCAAAGTGAAGGAACGCTTTTTTAGAAACATATTCAATACATGCTACAATATCGGTTTTGGTAGCCCTAGAACCGATGTGTGTTCAAAATGTTTAGAATTTTCCGAAAGATATTAAAAAGAAGATAACGAAGAAAAATAATAAAAAATAATGACAGAGAAGAAGATACACAACCTAAAGGCTGCAGCATTTTTTGAAATTTTAAGGACAAAGGAGAAAGAAACACTGACAATGTCTTTGATAGCCAGAAAAATATGGCATTACCTAAGATGCCTGACTCCAGTTCATATTTTTCATTACAGCTAAATTTTTGCTATTTTGCTTGGATCTTCAACAGAAACAAAACGTTTATTGTTACTACTGGAACGAATCGCAACTTCCAAAAGGGAGCAATGAAATTGTTAGTGCTATTTACCAGATTACGCAATACAGATATGGAAAACTTTTCAACCCTCCGACTCATTGTCGATGGGTGTGCTGTTCAAAATAAAAACACCACACTTATCACAATGCCAATGAAATGGTTTTTCTCGATTAACAAGCATATTGAATCTGTAGAAATAATTTTTCCCACAGTGGGACATTCTTTCATACCTGCCCAGATTGAAAAAAAAGAGGTGATAGTACAACTTGAAGAGTATGTGAACTTTATTGAGAAAAACTTCACTGCGTGAAACTTAGCAGACCCTCAGACATTTACTGTATACGACTGGCGTGAATAATAATAATAATAATAATAAATAATAATAATAATAATAATAATAATAATAATAATAATAATAATAATAATAATAATAATAATAATAATAATAATAATAATAATAATAATAATAATAATAATAATAATAATAATAATAATAATAATAATAATAATAATAATAATAATAATAATAATAATAATAATAATAATAATAATAATAATAATAATAATAATAATAATAATAATAATAATAATAATAATAATAATAATAATAATAATAATAATAATAATAATAATAATAATAATAATAATAATAATAATAATAATAATAATAATAATAATAATAATAATAATAATAATAATAATAATAATAATAATAATAATAATAATAATAATAATAATAATAATAATAATAATAATAATAATAATAATAATAATAATAATAATAATAATAATAATAATAATAATAATAATAATAATAATAATAATAATAATAATAATAATAATAATAATAATAATAATAATAATAATAATAATAATAATAATAATAATAATAATAATATTAATAATAATAATAATAATAATAATAATAATAATAATAATAATAATAATAATAATAATAATAATAATAATAATAATAATAATAATAATAATAATAATAATAATAATAATAATAATAATAATAATAATAATAATAATAATAATAATAATAATAATAATAATAATAATAATAATAATAATAATAATAATAATAATAATAATAATAATAATAATAATAATAATGTTTATTTATCAAAAGATAATAAGTACAGAAAGTAACGTAGGTACATTATGAGGTTAGAAAGTAGATTAACAATTTAAAAACCAAACATGAATAAAAAAATTAAACAAAAAAAATTCGTTAGAAAAATCAGTGGGTTTTTGAATATTAAATTAAATACTATTATTTCGAAACAAACAAAACATAACATAGAAAACGAATTGTGTTTATATAAACTTTACATGATTCTTCATCTTTTTTTTTTGAACACATTTACACTTGAACTTGCTTTGACGTCATCAGGCAGAATATTAAACTGAACTATACCCTTATGAAACAAACTTTTCATGGAGCTGGTTTTGTTACTTGAATTCACATAAAAATTTATAGAATTTGCCGTTCTAGTGTTACGCCCGTGAATATTTGCAACTGGTACAAGCTGACAGTTTAAGTATTCAGGTAACATGTTGTTAACAATTTTATATATAAATATCATCGTCTGAATATAAAGTAGATGTTCAATTTTCATCCAATTTAAAGCTTCCAACATTAACTGTGAACTAGTAAAACGATTACATCCCAATATTGCCCGCATTGCCTTATTCTGAAGGATTTGTAACCTATCAAAATTAGAACACCCTGTATAAATAATAGTACTACAGTAATAGAAATGAGGTAATATCAGTGTATTATAGATGGTTTGTCTAGTCGATATAGATAAAAACAGTGATGCCCTTCTCATAAAACCAATTTTTTTACCAATTTTTTTAGACATATAACCAATGTGCTTATTAAATTTCAATTCTCTGTCTAGTATTAACCCTAAGTATTTTATTTCTTCAACATTCTCAATGACTTCGCCATTTATGACTACATTTAAATTTAAACCTAAATACTTATTATACAGAAAATTATTCCCAATAAACATAGACTTCGACTTTATTTCATTTACTTTTAATTTATTAATTTTAAATTTCTCTGTTAATAATTTTAATTCTGAGTTTAAAGTTTGAATTACTGTTCCAAAATCTTTCCCATACCAATAAATTAATGTATCGTCAGCGAATAGATGAATTTTACATTTGTTTAGTACAGATCCCAAATCATTTATATATATTATAAAGAGTAAAGGACTCAAGACACTGCCCTGGGGAACGTCTACATCGTTTAATAATAAATCTGATGTATTATCATTAATCTTTGTTTTTTGAAATCTATTTGATAGATAATTTTCTAACCAATAATATACAGAACCATTAAACCCATACCTTTTTAATTTTAATAAAAGAATTCTGCGATCTATAGTTTCAAAAGCTCTTCGAAGGTTTATAAAAACTGCGCAAATGCCAATTCCTGGTTTATCTAATATTTTTTTCATGTCAGACACAACTAACTGCAGAGCCGTTTCACAAGAATGTGAGTTTCTGAAACCTGATTGATAACTGCATAATGTATCATTATCATTTAAAAACTTCACAATTTGTTTATACACAACAAGTTCAAGTACCTTTTCACAAAATGGCAACATATTTATAGGTCTCAGTTGATCAACTCTATTTGTATTTATCACCTTAGGAATTAGGAACTATGGTAGATGTTTTAAAACATTGAGGAACAGTTCCTTTTTCCAAACTTAAATTAATCAAATTTAATAAAGGATAACCCAGAACGTGATAAAGATGCCTAATTAAATCAATACCAATTTCATCTGTACTATTTTTGTTTTTCTTTTGGGAATTAATTATTTCATAAAGTTGTTGAATATTAATCATCTGGAAATTTGTCATTATTACAGCATTTATTGGAATTGAATCAAGCAGGACGTCATCACATATTCCAGTTATTCCTATATTTACCACTAGGTCATTTATACTTGTTACATAATACTGATTTAAAATATTTGGCAGATTATTACTATAAATTATTCCATTACAATGTAAGGTTTCTGATATTATTTCTGTATTTTTCGTTCCTACTATTTTTTTAAGACTTTTCCACATTAATTTCGGATTTCCTCTATTGTCATCAATTGATTTCTCATAGTATTTTATTTTAGCTTCCCTTAAAATTCTAACCGATGAATTTCTGGTTTCCTTATAGTTATTCCAATCCTCTACCTGATTCGTGAAAACAAATTTTTTGTAAGCTCTATTCTTAACCGAAATAGCATTTCTACAATTATTATCAAACCATTGATAACACAATTAGTTTTTTTTACAATACTTGGTTTAGACACAACATTCATTACAGATATGTTATTCATAAATATATCACTAACAATATTTACGTTAGTAAATGAATATCCCCAGTCTTTTTCAATCAACATATTGACCATTTTATCGTAATCTTTGGTATTAACTCATTTTGCTCTAATTCATCCATTTCTTCTTGATCAATTCCTGTTATAATTAACCTTGGTAATATTTTCTTTGGTACCTGGATATCATAATCACTTCCCATTTTCGTCTTTAGTTTATCTTCGACTGTTTTAAGAGCTTCTTTATTTGAACATTTTACGACAATACCTCCACTCTTAGTATTCTTCTCTATATTTAAACCAATTTGTAAGTCCGTTGGATCTATATTACTTTTCACATCATCCTTTACTGCATTTGCTTCTTTTCCAGTCTTTGATGTAACCACCAAGACATGATTTTGCTGTTTAACTGATTCGGCATATGAATTATTAATATTATTATTAGGCACATTATCAGATTTCACTTCCATTGACTGGTGTTTTAGTTGTTTAACCTCTTCTTGCAATTCACTAATTTTTTGATTTTGATCTTTAATAACATCATAACACTCATATAATTTCGCTTTTATATCTTTCAACATGTCTATAATATTGCCAGAGCCGTCTTTGCAGGACGGCACTGGATTTTGTCGTGTGGCTGGCATTTTAATCTATTTTATTTAGTCCTATCAGTTGTTTGATAAAAAGACAGAAACATTTTTATTTATATTCATTAATAAGCAAAGCAAATCCCAAAGTCAAAAGTTTATTACAATTATGTAAATTTAATGCATTGTAGTATTCAAACCAGTGCACTTATACGATTTCACTGATATAAAATTTAATATAAACACTACTATTTAACCACTTAAATTTTAATAAAATCGACAACCGGACTGAACGACAACCGAACCTCGAATCCAAAAAGTATCTGAAACCACCTGGATCTTGGGTTTTCCAGTTTAATACTTCAAAAAGATTTTTAATAAAGAAGACCAAAAATGGTGTCCAAGGCGAAGTTAATTATAAAAGTGAATGTGGAATTCCGCGGACTGTCAACAAAAAAGGGAGTGGTACTCCTAACTCTATCAAACCCTTAATAGTAACTGTGGGTAAACAAATTATTGACAAAAAGTTAAAGAGTATCGATGGACTAGTGAAGAAGCACTACGGAACGACTAAACCTTGGAAAGATCTGGAACAACTCAACTTCTACAAAAATTTAATTCAAAATGTTGATGAGAATAATCTTGAAGAACCAATTCCAGAAGATGATTTGCCATGTGAATATGCTGAATAAATCTATTTAGCTGTTTAAAAAATTAATGTTTAAGCAACGTTCTATGTTTTTATTCAATAAATATTATCTTTTAGATGAAATATTTGCTCGAATTTTATTTCCAAACACAAAGTTGAAATCAAAACCCGCTATGTGAAATTTTTGCTCACTGATTACTCATTTACCTCATCATTTTTTTGTTGATTTTTTATGATTACAACATCTACTTATTGTATATCTATTAGTTCTGGTAAAAAAGTCAAAAATTAATCCTAACAATTTGACGCCACAGTTTTTTGCGATTCCTGAAAAGTTATCCGAAACGCGAATAGCGGGTTTTGATTTTAGACGACTCATATTATATTTTTTCACATGCCGCCAACTTACGTAGACAGTTGGTGGCATATGAAAAACTTTTATATTATTAATATTTGGAAAAAAAGTTACTCTTCGTAAAAAGTCGAGCACGGTCTAAAACCTAAAATACAACCATTGGATATAAAATTTTATCAGTCTTATACTTATACCCGAGAATACCGATCAAGGAGAAGCGACAGTAGCTGTCGGTGCCCTTTGATATCGGATGTACCTTTTTCACAGTATGACTTTGACTGATACACAACTTAGCACGCTGAGAAAACATGCTTATTTTCTACACTGAGCTAAATAGTTTGGCAAATTTTCTGAAATTATTGTTATAGTCCATGCGCAAATGTTGCAATGTGATTTAATTACATTGAAGTAGTTAGGGTTAATAGCAATGCTAAAATTTCGGCACCAAAATATAGGTAATTCATTATGTAATAATTAATTATTTATTATAAAAGTAAAAGACGCTTATTATTTTATTATTTATCTATAAAATTTGTTTAATATTTGGCTTATTTATTGTTAAAAATGTAATGAAAGCCCCATATTCAAATTAAATTACTTTTTCCTTGACTAAAAATAAGGTAAATAAAATTAAGGGTGTCAAAAAAAGTTTAGGTAACAATTAAAAATACATTAAGTTTGAGTGGTTTAACTAAATATTTGCAATGTGTATATATTTTCAAAGCTTTTAGGTTTAAAAAGTACTTACATATTTTTAGAATTTCTAGATTTATATTATATTAAAAGGACTTTCAAGTTTATCACTCATTTCTGTAGAAACAAGTGTTTTCTCGCCAATTTAAACCAGATGTCATTTAAGGTTTATGTATTTAGAGTTAAATACCTGGCCTGGCTATTACCCAGACAATACAAATATGTCCATTGGACGTCCATTCGATATACAATTTTGGATAACTAGACGTCCAAAAATGAGTTTTCTGAACTTCCGACATCCAATGGACGTCCAGTGAAGTATACAAATGGCACACTTTTGACCATTCAGAGGACGTCCAATTCTGGAATATATTTGGACGTCGAATACTAGAAATTCAAAAAACGTCCAGGATTATATTTCCATTGAGACCACATCCCCACTTTTTTACAGAACCACAACTCACCACACACTATTTTATATTATTATAACTTGTTTATTATTTTCGCAAATCGCTATACACCATTTATTTATTTTTTATTAAAAATCGCTTGACCTGAGCAGGAATCGAACTCACGACACATCCATTATCGTTTTACGCTTTTAATCGCTAGACGAGCTCGACCAAGGAACCACTTGAAAACTTTTTACTAGATACAGTTATAATTGAATAAGATTTCAAACTTTCGCTGATAGAATGAAATGCAATAGATTCAATTTGTTTATTTTTAATGACCAGTTATATTAAAAAAAAGAAGTATATATAGGTGGGTATTATCTGGTAGGCTTAATAAATAATGACCTAAGATGGACGTCCACTGGACGTCAAAATACTACTGAACTTAAAATTAAGTCCAAAAACAGACGTTCTCTGGGTATCAATATTCAGCTGTCAATTTAATTAGCATAAACGGACGTACACTGGATGCCCGGATATGGACGTCCTGACCCTCAAATAGATCTAAAGTGGACGTCCATTGGACTATGTGTGCATAGACGAATTTTTAGAAATAGTACTTAAGTATGCACCAACATTTCCAAAATCAACTCCAGTATGATTCATTTAATAAATGTAAATATGAATGGGCAAAACATCTTTATATTGACATAATTGTAACTTACAATTTAGCCATAATAAAGAGATTTTACCCACTTTGACCACTCCTAATTGAAATACGCGAATTTATTATATTTTTATAAATATAATTTCAAAATAAAATAAACAGAATCTGCAGTTCATTGTTTATTAAATTTATTTAAAAGAAGAAAAACATATATTTTACAAAATACAATACCTACATTTGAAAAATAAAATGTCAAAAATGATTAAATCATTATACTTAATATTTATGAATGTGATAAAATTCTTAGTTTCCTAATAACTTTTTTGGCATATTTTATATCTGTATTAGAATACCTAAGTGTGTAAAAACCTTCATCCTATTACTACACAAAACAAACACCAAAAAATATCACTTAACATTGCTCACGTACTAAACACAACTTGGACTTACTTTGACAGATAACATAATTTTGAGTGATACACAACTTATTTTCGCACATGCGCGTTACAAAACGGTACACTGAAAACACCAAGCTGTCGCTTCTCCTTGATCGGTATTCTCGGCTTATACTTTACTCTTCAGCAAAAATTATATTTTGTTTGCATGCCAATTTTTAGTATAACTAGGGACAGTTACAAATTCTGTTGTTAGTTGCCCATGCATGTGTATACAGACATTTTTACTACATTAAATTTTTCGTTTATGAACCTTCATCAGGTCGTAAGTCAATTTTTAGTAGGTTTTAAGAATTTTATGCAGGATTTTTCTTGAGGCCTTATCTTCTATGGCTATTCGGCTGTAGTCATTGAAACTGTTTTCCGGCGCACTGTTGATTAAAAACCAATAGTGAATGGTTGAGTTGGAAATCCTACCTCTGCTTCAGAAATAATTTTTAATTAATTGAATTAATTAGAAAAAAATCCCAGCCAACAGTGTGATTCAAACCGTTGACCTCTGTGTTCGGAAGTCCATAC
This sequence comes from Psylliodes chrysocephalus, assembly GCA_927349885.1. NCBI lineage: Eukaryota > Metazoa > Arthropoda > Insecta > Coleoptera > Chrysomelidae > Psylliodes > Psylliodes chrysocephalus. The sequence continues at coordinate 170,875 of OV651817.1, read as the reverse complement.
TTTAACCACTAAGCCAACAAGCAACCGGAAAAGGTGTTATTTAGTTGACGTTTGTCATTTGTCAATTTCTAATTTAAATTCTTAATATTAATTTTATATTTTATTCTTATATTCTTTTGTCACAACTTTTTAACATTTTTTGTTTCGGAGGGACGTTGAAAATTTTTTTCTTCTAAAGGGGGCGGCGCACAGTGGGCCAAAGTCACCTTTAAATGTTGAAAAACTATTAGAGACAATTTTTAGTTTATTTTCTCTCGCTAATATTTCCATTTAAGCCTAAGCAAGCTATTTTGATAGATATTTTTCGTGCGAACCTTCGAACTTGACAGTTTGTGTGAGGAAGGAAACATTTTTATTAAGTAGTTTAGATAAACAAAAGATCACAAAAGTCGTAACCTACAGAACAGAAGTAAAAAGGACCTGATGAGACTTAAAATGCTAGTGTCATCGATTACCATTTGCGTTTAAAGGGTTGCTTCCAGTAGTTCATGAACAAATACTCACTTTAAATCCCTTTTCACAGGTACTATGCAATAATAAACATTTTGCCAAATGAACAATATGGTGAATTTTATTACATTCATGAAAATTTCAAAATCTTATGTAACTTTATGAAACCTTAAGAAAAACTAATCAGAATCACTTTCAGACGAAGAATCTAAAAGCGCATTTGGAGAATGTGTCTCTAAATATCAAATCGAGACGAGTTTTACTTGCGGATATATAAACACAACAAAGTATATAAATAAGACCATTCATCTTGAATATAGTACACCTTCTTTTCTGTACATGATATGTCATGTTTTTGAAAAAAAATATTGAGAAATCTATAGCTTCTGCTTCGCGTAACTTATCAAAGTCCGAACAAAAATATTCCCAAATTGAAAGAGAGGGCCTTGCAATAATTTTTTGCTTAAATCAATTTAATGAATATTTATATGGACATTTCTTTATCCTAGTTACAGATCACTTACCTCTAGTAACTATTTTTAACCCAGCTGAAGGTATACCCCAATTTTCAGCCAACAGACTACGTAGGTGGGCAGTAATATTGTTAAATTACAATTATAAAATTGAATATGTGAAATCGGAGCATAATATAAAGCCGATTTTTTGTTATCACGTTTACCTATTAAAAGTCAAAATGAGAGTCAAAATGAGAGTCAAAATGAAGGAAAATTTAAAAAATATTTTTAAAATTATGTGTTTTATGTGTTTAGGGCTCCGTCAACTATTTCGTTACGTCGTCAAAAAAAGTTTGAGAAATACTGCTTTATAATAATATGGGATCTATCCAGGGGGATATATCGCGCATGGTGTCATGGCGGCGCTGACGTCATGCGTAGAGTTAGTAGAGTTGACGCGAATTAAATATTATATGACAAATGCACGTTGCAGTAGTCTATAAGTCGTTTATAGTAATATTTAACATTTTAGGCTGATTTTTGTATTATATTATGTAGTAAACTTTGTTCTTTGTAAATGATATTAATGAAACACATTAAAAAAATGAGGTACGCAATTTACGGATCTAACAGTAACAAGAGGACCTTGTTGGAAAATAAGAGGTTAGTCAGACTCTCGTGGGGGTCCCAGGGGACAACGTCCCTCATGTTTTATATAAGAATATTGTCATGTGTGTTCCAAGCACGTTTAAGCTTCCAATTATAAGATGGCTGAAAATGTCTCAATATACAACAAAGATGAAATTGTATATGTTGCAAAAAAGACGAAAATTTTCACATGTTTTACTTGATTAAAGAATTAAAAACCTGTCAGTGACTATGTCCAGAAAAAATACAGTGACATTTTATTTTACTTTTGTATATATACCCACCATGTAACAATTATTTGTACTGGTTTCATTATTTTTATGTTCTGCGTTATATCCCAACTAACAAAGTAGCTTTATAATTTTTAGTTTACAAGACTATTATATTTTATTGATATTATATTGCTGTTTCTGGAATGCTAATTTATTGTACTACAGTTGCAGAAATCACTATTTTGTTCTCTGAAACTAAATAGTTATATAAATTAGTTTTTACAATATTCTTACAGCAAAATTATAAAATTGTTTTCACGATAACTACGAAATTGTTACATAAACATTTATACAACTGTTCTATACAATATTTCAGCTTATAAAATAAAATTGCTTTATAGTTATTCTATATTATTGTTCTGGATTACCTTTAGAACTTTTTGGTCATACAAATATAACTGTTTCTTAACCTCATAATAACGCTTTAAAAAATAGTTATATAAATATTAGTGTGAGATAATTCCGCATCAATAGCAATTTGCTTCTGATGAAAACTCTAAAATAACTGTAATATATTGTCGAAATATACTATTACAAATCAGAAAACTGTATAACAATTATTTTAGTTAAGAATAGTATTATCCCTTTAAAAATATTTATAAAAAAATAAAGCAACTACATTTGGTAGTACCTACGCCATATTATTTTTGTATTTTATGTTTGTTCAACTACTTTCCATACCAATTGTATGTGAGTGTATAGTCTGAAAATGTCAAATTTAAATAGTGAAGAAATGTAAAAAATAAGTGGTACCTGCTTTTCAGAGAACAGTAAAAAATATTAGTAAAACATTTTGATGGTTTGTCTAGACACTCAAAAAAAAAAACTATCATTCAGCCATGCAGATAATAATTAGGTATGTTCTGAATAATCATGCCCCAATACTAAAAGAAAGCCATATTTTTGGCGATGTCCATGTTAAACTTGCTTATTATCGTAATATTAAAAATTATGCTTGCTCTATAAAGCTGTAGAAACAAATCGGAAACGATTTAGTAAGGTTATGTTATATTTTGTCATATAGTGCAGAAATATGAAACAATTATACAACAAACCATGATGAAGTTGTTTTGTAGAAATAAGTAATGCAACTTAATTATTGTATTACAGCTGTTTTTACTACAATAATATTTTATAATTATGATTCAGTCTTAAAATAACTTTCTAATACCTCTGAATAGCCGCCATATTTAACAAAAACATAAGACAGTTTTAAAGCTAAATCTACTGTCGGTTTTACTAGTATTTAAGACAAAACCAATGTAAATGAAAGATTTTAATCATTAGTAATATTAGCATAATCTTATTACTAAAAAAAATCAAATTGCATAAATTTAATTTTTGTTTCACACTGAAAAAGTATTAGAAATATGAATCAAACTCGAGGCGCTTAAAAATTTAGTATTGTATGTGCTATATAATTAACAGTAATTCTTGCTGCGCATCCAAAAACGACTTTATTGTAGGTCATACATTATGTTTAAACCGCGTTATAGATATCTCTTAAGTAAATACTGCCATTTTACTAATATCGCCTTGAATTTACTTTTATGACAAATATAGAATTAATTTGTTTTCACCAGACACATTTAAAATACTAAAACGTTACTGATTTTGATATGCAACCTAACCTCAAAATTGAAAATTTATAAAACAGTTATAAAAGTTTAAAAAAACATTTGTTTAAAGTCTGTGTAAATGTGTAGTAACTGTTCGGTAACTGCATTCAACAAATCTTATAGAATTTACAAAAGAACCAAATAGTTCTGTAATACTGCGCCCATTTTGTGTTTATTACTGTTGAAAGAATGTTCCGGAAATGTTCTTAGCTAATATTCTATTTTATAAATTTTGTTCTGTAAACATTTTTTCAGCTTTTATAAAATATCAAATTGTTACTTGAGATGTATAAAAGACTATTTTTGGCATTGTACTTATACATAAATCCCATCTTTTCCATAAAATAAGTAGTTAAGTATATTCAATTGGGCTATGAATGGTACACTGTGTTTGGGGTCTATATCTGTTTAAAACTATTAATCCAATTTCGCTGAAATTTGGCAGGCAGGTTACCTGTAACGAGAGGAACATCTAATCAGTTTTCCAGAAAACTCTATAACGGCGGAACAAAATGGCGGCTATTTAAAATTTTCCGAGAATATTAATCCAATTTCAGTGAAAATTTGTAGAAATTTTGTCTAAGCAAATAATTAATATGGGTTTCTCTTACCCCACTTTGACTCTTTTAAAAATTTGAAAAAAAGTGCAGTTATTAAAATGATTAAACCTTACTATTGGGTATATTTTTTTAATTTCAGAATAAAATGGTTCGTAAAGGACAAAAACTGCTACGAGTTGACCCCGAGCACATGGAAAGAGCAGTTAAAAGGGTTATTCAAGATAAATTTTCAATTCGTAATACAAGCCAAACATATAATATCTCTAAATCAGCTCTACATAGAGCAGTAAATAATGCGCTTCACCTTACTGAACCAAAAAATTTCAACCGTATGCCTAATATTGGAAATAGACGGGTTTTTACGACTCAACAAGAAACTTACTTAGTCGAATATCTTATAACGGCTTCAAAAATGTGCTATGGATTGGGGCATGCAGCTCTAAGGCAACTGGCTTATAAATATGCAAAAGGTCTTAACATAACCTATCCAGAAAAGTGGGATACGGATTTAAAAGCAACCATCGACTGGCTTAAAGGCTTTAAGAAGCGTCACAAAAATTCTCTATCGTTAAGGAAACCTGAAAAAACCAGCTTATCCCGTGCAACAGCTTTTAATAAAACAACCGTCAATAAATTTTTTAATAATTTAGAAAGCGTAATGAACAAATTTCACTTCACACCTGACAATATATACAACTGTGATGAGACGGGTCTTACCACTGTTACAGATCCACCTAAGGTTCTTTCACAAAAAGGACTTAAACAGGTTGGTCAAGCAACATCGGCGGAATGAGGCCTGTTGGTAACCATGTTGACTTTTATAAGTGCAATCGGAAATACAATACCCCCTGTTTTTGTTTTCCCCAGAGTCCATTTCAAGGAGTTTATGTTAAATGGAGCACCGACAGGAAGTCTAGGCGTTGCAAATAAATCAGGTTGGATGACGGAAACAAACTTTTTAGAAGCTTTCAAACACTTCGTAAAACATTCAAAACCATCACCAGAGTCTCCTGTATTACTGTTATTCCACAATCACGAATCCCATATTAGCTTGGATATCATAAACTACGCCAAAACTAATAATGTGGTTTTGTTAACATTCCCACCACATACTAGTCACCGACTGCAGCCACTTGATGTGGCCCTTTATCTTAGATTATACAAACCTTAGATGGAACATAAGACACTGCGCATAATCCCATTTCAAAATTATTCACACCCACCAATCACAGTTGAGAACATCACATGTCAGAGCATTGTCCATCCAAATTTAATGTGTCAACGAGAATTAATTTGGTATTTTAGTGACTTAAATTTTGGAAATTAACGTTGAAAATGCCAATATGTGTTGTAAATAGCTTTATTTATAATAAAAGTGCAAAAAGTGATGGGTATAAAATAAACTTACATTTATTTCGGTGAGTTATTTAATTTTTAAAGATTCTGTCGACGGCCATATTTGTTGATTTGAAAATAAACAGAATCGGACTTAGTCATTGGTACATATTATAAGCAGCAAATAAAGATTATTATTATAAACTGTTTACTATTTCTTATTTCATGGGGAATCTTTTTTCAAGAAGTGGAAAAAGTAACATACTATTTATTCGTTTCAAACTTCACAACTAGTTTCAACAGTTTTTTCAGAACTATTTATTTAGTATTTCTCTATAACAGTGTTACTCAAAGTGTGCTCCGCGGAGCCCTGGGGCTCCGCAAAGCCTTTGTGAGGGCTCTGCGAAGAAAATAATCATAATAAAAAAAAACAGTACTATGGCCACAAAATGGAGGGACCTGTCTTGAGGACCTTTTTTTGAGAAGTAATTTTTTTAAGTTACTAAGAGGAAGGAGGATATGATTTTGCTTGAGGAATTTTTTTATTGTTTTTTATGGGTGAAATGGATATGGGATAATTCTTGCAAGGAATCTTTTGAATTAATCAAAAATAAATTAACAACAAATTATGTTCTTGTGCATTTTCAGCCTGAGTTGCCGATTAAATTAATCGTAGATACATCAAATGTGGGAATAAGGGCCATGATATGTCATGTTTTTGAAAAAAAAATATTGAGAAAGCTTCTGCTTCGCGTACCTTATCAAAGTCCGAACAAAAATATTCCCAAATTGAAAGAGAGGGCCTTGCAATAATTTTTGGCTTAAATAAATTTAATGAATCTTTATATGGACATTTCTATATCCTAGTTATAGATCACTTACCTCTGGTAACTATTTTTAACCCAGCTAAAGGTATACCCCAATTTTCAGCCAACAGACTACGTAGATGGGCAGTAATATTGTCAAATTACAATTATAAAATGGAATATGTGAAATCGGAGCACAATATAAAGCCGATTTTTTTATCACGTTTACCTATTGAAAGTCAAAATGAAGAAAAATTTTAAAGTTATTTTTTAAATTATGTGTTTTATGTGTTTAGGGCTCCGTCAAATATTTCACTTATTAAAAAGGTTCCTTCCCCAAAAAAGTTATTTTCTCTAATTTTGACATATAAAGTAATAAATCGTTGATTTCGACTTGGGTCTGTAGATTCCAGCATCGGCTCCTTCCTTGGTTTTTGAACCGTCTGTGTACCAGACGAGTTCAGCTTGTACGGGAGGTCCCTGTTTCCAGGATTCTCGGGCTGGTATTTAAATTTGACAATTTCTTTCAAATTTGTATGTAGTTATGGCTCTATCAGTAGGCATAGCTAGAATGTTATCCCTTTTTACTTGCTGATATAGCCTTGTGTGGTCGGCGCTATGTAGCTGGCTTATTGGGTTTTGTCCCTGCATTAGCCTGTGAATAGCTGACCTGGTTTCTTCTCTTGTGTAGAAGAGCACATCGTTCTAATCGAAGAACCGAGATCTTCCTATCTAGGACAAGTTTCGCCTGTGAGTTCCAGTGCTGAAAATATTTTTAAAAGCATTATAGACTTTTTGAAACTTCGACAAAATCTTTAGAAAACGCAGTGGCAGTTGGTTGTGATGGAACCGTTACAAACACAGTGGAATTATTGTACGTTTAGAGCAGCACATTAAAGCTTCTGTTCATTGGTTCATTTGTCAACTACATGCAAACGAACTGCCATTGCGTCATTTAATTCAGCACTTAGATGGCAATACAACAGGGCCTAATATGTTGTCGGAAGTAATTAGTAAGGCTGTTCAAAGTTGCGAAAACCTTCCTAGAGCTAAGTTTAAAACAATAAATGTTATTCTGCCAGTGATTTCCAGTAAAATTTTAAGCACAGATCAGTTATACCTTTATGATATTTGCAAGTTTGTCTCGACCGGTGTTTGTGACGACAGATTTCTGAACAGACATCCAGGAAAGTTGGTTCACTCCCGATGGCTTACCACCGCAAATCGTATCCTAAGACTCTGTGTCGACTCAGGATCCGTCAGATAATCTAAAAATGTTGGCAGAGTTCGTTGCAAAAGTTTATGTTCCGATGTGGTTTGCAGTAAAAACTAAACCATCCTGTGTTTATGGTGCAAAACATCTCTTTGACACTATTAAGCGTTCAAGGTATTTGCCACTTGAGCTGAAACATGTAATCGACCCTGTTATTCAGAGTAATGGTTATTTTGGCCACCCGGAGAATATGCTGTTGACAATGTTGACTGATGAACGAAAATTTATCCGTGAGCTGGCAGTTAGGCGAATTATTAAAATTAGAAATCAAATGGATCTTCACACAGAAGTTCGAGCATTCATTTTACCCAAATTTAACTTCGATGCTGAAGACTATTGTGACCTTCTTCAAACTTGGCAGGAATTTCCTCTTACTGAACCACCTCTTTTAAAACAACTATCTGAAGACGATTTGCAGGAAATTGTCAACGACTACTCCAATTATTTGGTAATTACGGAAATAATGCAGTTCCCTTGTCACACTCAAGCTGTAGAAAGGGCAGTATAACTTGTGACAGAGTCTTCTTTATTAGTGACTGAACCAATAAGGTGCGATGGAGTTATTAGGAATACCTTTTTTTCTAGGGAAGTGATGCCAAAGTTTAATACAAAAAAACATATAATTTCTACCAACTAGGTATAAAAACTTTTAATATATTATGAGATTGTAAGTTTTTTTTTTAAATCTTTTTCCGGCAATAAAAAAATAATAAAACCACTTTTATCATGTTATATCAATTTGGTCCTTAAAAATTTTTTTGTATGCCTTGCGGAAGTGGAAAGAAAAATTGGAACGAAAAAAAAAATTAACAGTGGTAAACGGAACAGAAACTTAAATGATTACACCCTATTACGTTTTTAAAATCAAAACAAAATATATTAAGGGGTTGCGGGGGTGGAAAATTTTGCAGAATTTTTTTTATTTTTATTTTAAGTTATCAGGTTCTAAAATCCCTTGTTTTGAGACCTGTTGCATTTCTTTAAGTAACATTTAATATTAACGTTGCACCCTATTCCATATCCTTAGTGTGTAAGGTAATAAGTTTTGTTCATTTATTTAAAAATATGTAGTATAACTTGATTTTTTTGATGCGTCCCATTCAAATTCCTGAAGTATTGAATGGGACAAATTACATTTTTTTTAAAGAACCTTTTTGTTATAAATAAATAAAATTTTGGATTTTGATGTTTTGTATCTTTTTTCTTAACCTGTCATACATAATTGTGTAAAAAAAAATCCTTCACAGGTAAAAAATTAAGTATTGGTTGAGGGTTAAAAAAAAATTTCCATTCATACCACTCTTCCCCTATGTATTTGCATTTAGTTTCCTTCGTAACTCTTTCCCATAATAATATCCTTAACCATTTTAACTAATTCATAAAATACTACCCTTTAATATTCATGCAATTTCTGTAAATAACATATATTTCCTCACATTTCGTCAGTATTTTTAAATTCGCGCCCATATAAACTCTACGCGTGACGTCATGCGCGTAGCCGTCCTATTTTTAACACAGTTGATATCCTACCTTTTATTTTTTATACCATGGGATCTATCCATTTAATTTACATTTTGTTATTTTCTCTAATTTTGACATATAAAGTAATATATTTTGTAATCGCAGCAAGTGTCAAAACGATCTACTTCATGCAACCAGTTGCATAAAGTAGAACATTATGCAACTGATTACAAAAGTTGATTATGTCACCAGTTACGAAATGAAAATAAACAAAACTGCCTCTTTTTTGGTTTTTAAGTCGAAAAATCTAAAAATCGAGAAATCGAAAAATTGAGTAATCGAAAAATCTAAAAATCGAAAAATAAAAAATCGAAAAATTCAAAATCTAAAAAACGAAAAATCGAAAAAACCAAATATCGAAAAAAAGGCAATGAATAGTAACATTTCACATTTGAAAATATGACATTACGTTTAACAACAAAAAAGAAGAAAAAAGAAAAGCTGTAAATTGCGTTTTATTTTTTAAATAATTGAACAGCGTTATTGAAAACTGCCCAGAAATGTTAAGGGGAAAATTTTGACGTACTCCTTTAAGGAAAATGGGTAGAAACGTTTTTTTTTTTTTTTTTAATTTTTCATCTTTTAGTTACCTACCAAAATTAGGTACTACAATACAAATATTTAAGTCCGGTCCAGAACATCTCCCAACTCCTTCCACCCAGTTTTTCGGTTTTGGCAAAATTCGCGCAGCGACAATTGCTTCCTATGTTATCTCTACCCTTTCTAAGCTCTTTGGGTATAATCAAGAAATATCATAGACATTTAGGAAGGATAGATAGCAGAGATAACAAGGGAGATATAACTACTCATTCATAAAATAGAATATATATGATGCCAACATCAAATTAGTCGATTTGGTGATCAGGAGAGGAAAGACGTGATGTGTGAGGTAAGGGAGGGGATATACTGCAGGACTGAAGGCCGTACACGTTTGTTAGTCGCAGCGGAGTATAAATAAATTGCATTGGCGTACCCCAGGAACGGGATAAATTAAATTATTTAAAAATATATGTTTTTTTAACCCCGTAAAAATTTTTGTATTTTAATATAGATATATTGAGCAGTAGTACACATATATTTTCTGCAAAATTCGTTGAGTTTTTAATTCATTAACGATATATAAATTTAGAAGACTTTTAAAGGCATCTTTTTTTACAGATGATAGGAATTTGTATATATTTCTAATATGCACCAGAGTTTAATCGGGCCGTACAAAAGTTATCTAAATAAAAAAATTGAAGCTAATTAAAAAATATACGATAATAAATAAAATAATACTATTAAATTTGCTGTCGCTAATTTATAAAAGTCACTGGTTCTAAATATCCAGGGTTTGTTCTTAGATCAAACAATAATTTTTTTTAGTCCACATGGATATTAGCTTATCTACGTACAGAATACAAAACGAAAAAGTATGCTATTGCATTCATTTAAACGGATATATTTCATATCTGTTCTAGGTAGTTCATATTTTGGTCACCCAATACAATTCTTTTTAAAATGTTAAATAAGTGACAATTGTGTCAAACTAATCGTCAGTATATTCAATTATTGAGATTAAATATACATTAAAATGAGTTATTTTTGTGTCGAATAGATAAATAATAAATATTTTTTTTACATAAAACTAAGAGGCGTCACACTATAAAACTCAAAGAAAATAATAATGTAAATATTCTTTTAAAATCCATGTTCAAAACTATCTGCCTCAATGTGTAAACTGTTGTTATTTCCAATGAATCAATCAATCCCTTATTTATAAATAAACAATTTATATCCTATTTCCTGGAATTGTTTTAATCCTATTTTCTATATCAAAACAAAAATAAAATTCTAAACAGGTAGGTAATCAATATGTATTTATGGACCTATGTAAATAATATTTATATATCCATAGATTATAGTTTTAAGAGAGTATTTCTTTTAAATTAGGTTTTAAGTGTTGATCAAAATAGTTCATGAAAATTCTACCTGAATGCAATAGCTATAAATTACAAGTAAAATATTTATTCCTATTTTTTTTTATTTATGAAATTGACAGTAATGTTCTGAATTATTTCTAAAAAAAAAAAAATTGTACCTATTTAAAATTAAGTGCTAAATATTATTTTTGCTGTTTTGATAGAATAATGTTTATCCGCTGAAACAAGGGATTTCAAAGATCTAAAATATACCGGGTGTTCAAATTAAAGTGTTACAGCTAAAGACCGCCTATTATAAAAGAAACGTTTCAGACGAAAGTATTATAGTTTTGTGGGGAAAAAGTTTTGGCTAAAATCGTTTTTTATAGCTAATCATAATATGGTCAACTTTTTTTTCGTCCAGCAAAATTTTCAAGTAGCTGTTACTCAAAAAGTAAAAGTCGAACAAAAAAAATATTTCCATCAAAAGTTTCTTATTTTTTTATGTACTTTAAGAATATGAAAAAAAAATAATGGGGTTCCAATTTAATAAACAAAGTCCATCTCGATATGGCCAGCTATAAAAAAATGAAATTATCCAAAATGTTTCCCCCAAAAAACTATAAAACTTTTGTCTGAAACTTTTTTCTATGATACATATTTTCGGCGGTATTTAACTGTAACACTTTAATTTGAACACCCGGTATATTTAGAATTTTTGCTTCCTAATGTGATTTATTTATTTAATTGATCCTAATGTACTGAATTATTAGTAGGTACGAAATTTTTTTTTTAATTTTGTGATAAAATATTGCATGCTTTCTGCTGTTTTGGTAAAAATTTTATGCGTGGAAACGCGAACCTTTAATCAAAGCCAATTGTAGATTTCTCAAGATTTTTACTTTCCTATCTGTATACATATATAAGTAAAGTACAGGAATCATGATTTTTTTCGACCTCGAGTTTTCGACGGATTTTTACGTTTTGAGGTTCCCTGAATCCGTTTTGACTATTTTCGCGATGATGTCTGTGTGTGTGTGTGTGTGTCTGTCTGTGTGTCTGTATAACGCATAACTCATGAACCGATACACAGAAAAACACCAAATTTTAAACTTAAGCTTTGTTTCAGCGTCCAATGAGCTCATTAGATTTTGGGCAGAGTCGGAACATCTGGGGGGGTACTTTATGGGTGGTCATTTTTATATTTCATGGAATATATCTGTTATTTACGTTTGGAGAAGAAAATTCTTTAAATAAAAGGTACTTCTAATATAATTATCTATAATTTTTGTTATATGCAAAATTTTCTTAAAATGGTCCGTATTCGAGAAATTTGACAAAATGTAAAAAAAAGAATTTTTTATAAAAATTGTTCAAATAAAAGTTGTTTGTAATATAATTCTCTATAATTTTTATTCTATACATAATTTCTCTAAAATGGACCGTATTCGAGATATTTGAGAAAATGTGTAAATTTCGAATTTTGAAGAAAACTCAAAAACGGATAAAGAAAAAAACATTAAATTTTAAACTTAAGGTTTATTTCGGCCTGACGTGAATTGATTAGATTTTAGACATAGTCGGAACATCTGGGGGGTACTTTATGGGAGGCCACTTTTATATTTTATGGAATATATCTGTTATTAATGTTTGGAGAAAAAAATTGTTCAAATAAAAGTTACTTCTAATATTATTATCTATAATTTTTGTTTCATGTAAAAGTTTCCTGAAATGGTCCGTATTCGAGAAATTTGACAAAATGTGCAAAATTCTGATTTTTATGAAAGTTTTTGAAATAAAAGTTGTTTGCGATATCGATCTCTATAATTTTTGTTTATACATGATTTTTCTAAAATGGACCGTAATGAAAAAATTGTAGGAAATTTTAATTTTTTAGTATTTTCGTTTTCCATGAATATCTATAGAAAAATGTTTCGAGGTAGATGTATGTGGACAATGTATATATTTAGTTTATCCTCTAAACATTTATAGAGATGCTGCAATAGGTTGTACAAAATAACCGGAAAAAACCTATAATAACTAGATAGGAAAGTCATGTGTTGGACACATCAGATTTTTTTGTACAGTGAAATAACAATAATTTTTTGACATGCCTAGGTACTAAAAACAAAAGTTTTGCCAAATAACACTACCTATGAAACTTTTTTCAATTAAATTGAATCATTTTAAAACCCGTTTTAATTTAATTTAATAGATTTAATAAAAAAATGCAGAATTTTTACACAAATTCGATTTTTACATAAGATTAACTAGGTACTTTGAGATTTTTAGGAATATTCCCAGTACCAATTTTAAAATTTCGCATCTTCTCCTGCTTTGTTAAGGCTAATTGACAACCATGGTTAATTCAAAACATTAATAATACTAATAATTTAAAAATATATAAGATACTTTTCGTAATTGGTACGTCTATGATAAGTAAATTCTAACCTATAAATACTTACATATGAAACGAAGAATTTGGGTCCAATTTGTCTTGTTTTTTACAAATTTTGCACTGTTTCACCATTTTTAAAGTTTGTATGTTAACAAAATAATGGGAAATCACTTTCACAAGAAAAAACTGAGAAAATCCGATGAACAATAACACTAAACAATCTCTACAACGCCAACTGTCAAAACAAGTTGATGGAATTATGAATGAATATTTTATATTCCGTTGTCTAAGCTCACAATAAACAACGTAATATGCCCCGCCTACAAAATACTAGCTGTTGCCACATCTCGTAAAAAATACTTAATATCCAATATACCACTAACAAGTTTTGGAATTTATTGAAAATAATTACATCTAATTTAGTGAAATTATATCTAATTTAGTTAAATTTGATATAACAAATTATTCAACATTTTTTGGGTTCAGTTGCAGTAAAATAGGTTGAATTATTTTAGCTTTTTTAATATATGTAAATAATTTTGTAAACAAAACGAGAATAATGAAATAGGCATATGACAACAGCGGATATTATACCCTAGTGTGTCCCTTAGAATATGTCTTATTCACGACAGCACGATATTTGTAAGTAACTACATCTCCTGTTATCTCTGATAGATAGTTAGACGTGGTTAAAGATTTTTAAAGTAAAATCATAGATACCATAAAGGTGTTATATATTTAAGATTACCTATTTTATGTGCGATTACAAAGTAGAATCACAGCTCCTGAACGGTTTAAATAGATAATATAATGTTTTGAAAATATGTAGCAAAAATATAGGCGTCCTTCTATTATTCAGTAAATAACCAAGCGGAGCTACTGTAACAAATCAATACAGTTTGTTTAAAGTTTTATTGACCAATATTCGTGCAGTGTGACAAATGATTTCGCTACAGCCTCATGTTTACACAGATTTCCGTCTTATTTTGTCGGCACCCAGCTATAAATCTGTCGACACTGTTCGAATTATTGCCTGCTTTTTGTGCAGAAGAACAATCTGAACTGAGGTAGAAGTATAGACAAAGCAGTAGTGCAGTCGGGAATTTTTGAAGGCAGGGTTGGTTAAGATTCCAAGAAAGAAATAATGGGTGTATGATAGTGGATCAATATTTATCTAGAGATATTGTATTTTAAAATTGAGTTTTGGATGAACTATAAATTATTAAAATATTCTTTAGATGTGGATCAAAATATTCATATTATTCTTTTGACCCCTTGTGCAGGTCTGTATTATTATAATTTTCATATTACCACAATACTTACAAACAGTAGCACATACAGGGTGTTTCATGATAAAGTGCCGTAAAAAAGATAAAGACAATAATATTCTTGTAAATTTCACAGATTCCATTTTGAAAATGTCTTTTAGCATCTTCTTTTCGTTTTCTTTCTCATCTATATTAAACTTTTCAGGTATATCAGTTGCAATCTTGCTTCTACCTTTTTTCTTGACTTCCTGGTTTTACGGCTTTTGAATATCCGAATAATTGTTCTTGGCTTTTAAATCCACTTCTTGAGAAATTTTGTCTTTAGGACGCTACTTACTGCAGCTTGCTTTTTCAGTAGTGACACTTTAATCTAATGTGTATTTTCTTAGGCAACCCATATGCGGTATATTTAAAAACACATTTTATTTAATAAAAAAATACTTTTATCCATTAAACAGATGGGTGAAGGTCGACATTACTTACGGATCCTGGTATAAAAAGAATAATTATAAACCTTTCTATACGAGGTACCACTTGACTCACTTTCTTTATCTAAATAACAGGGCTAAAAATTACCCTTCATATGCGTTGATAAACAAAAAAAAAACAAAAAAAAACAAAATAAAAGAAAAAGTGACTCATTTTAAAAGAAAATCGATGTGTCCGCACAAAAGATCAAAATTTAAAAATAACGTGCTTAAAAAAATAATTTTTAAACGGCTCATGACAAAATTACAATTAAATCTAATCAAAAAGTATTCAAACAATTTATAAAGAAATGACGGTAGTAAGAAGAATTAGATTAGGAGCCCTTAAAAATAAGATGTAAAAGTTATATATCCTATTGTTCGTTTAGCTATGGTTACTAACCCTATCCGTGATTGGAAACTAGTAGATTACCTACTGATCCGGCTTTGCGATCTAGATCAATATTTTGTGATCCTCTTTGCGAAAAAATTAGTAATAAATCCACATGCGCACCGCAGGGATTTAAAAAGAAGTAACGCAATTTTTTGGTGTCTGTCAGTAGTAGCTTTAGTTACGTGAGCGTATACAGCTGACATTCAGACTCCTTATCGTATCATATTATATTTCAGTGCTGTTGCAAAACCACTTACTTAACACAAAGTGGCAGGTTGCGGGTTCGGCCAGGAAGTAGGAAAGAAAACTCCGACGGCGCTTTGTTCGATTTATTAACTCTAAATAAAATAAGAAAAGGTGTGTCAGATATAAAGCCGCGGCTTACAAACAGCTCATAGTTTAATAAACGACAAAAAATTACCAAAATAATGCGAAGGAAGTATTCTTACTCAAACAACAATTAGTTAATAAAAATATAACTTACCTAAATACAGGTATGAACACAATCTTCGAAAAGTAATTCACGCACCAGAGGTATTCAGAATCAAAATCAGTCGCGATAAATGTGCGAATTACGAGTTTTTTCCAAAATAGTGTAAAAACTCGAATAAGCGTTAAACGGTACCTAGCGTGCCATCTAGACAACTAAAAAGGAACCCGAGCAATCGAACTACAGAGTACTAGACAGGAGATTCCAGAAATAGTACCGGTAGTGTCATCTTGAAACTGAAAAATGAAATATAAATCAAACCGAAATATAAATAAGATACAGGGTGGTACCTTGGTTCGTTACAGTGCTTAGCTTGTTATTTTAATCTTTTACATTAATTCTCTAGTTTATTAAATCAGATTTTGTCTAGCCTTTGCCAAGAAAAGACGTTTGTAATTTTAATCAATAAAATTGTTTTTAAAAAACCTGTATCAGTTTCAAAATATATATTTCTTTGAAGTTTTTTCTACATTCAATTAGTAATAACTTATTTTTTGTGCCCATATTGCAACTGTATTAGTCAGACTACAAATATTTTAATTAAAATGGTTCCTTAACAAATAAGAGTTTATAAGTTACACAACTTCTGAAAATATCGTTCCGTCCATAAAATTTGTATAAATGGAACGATATTTTTAGAAGTGGCGTAACTCAGTGCTACACTTTCGATGAAAATGAAATGATATGAAAAAATCCACATTCTTTGATTTTCTTTTACTATACGGAGAATGGTCGCACTGCGCAGCTTTCTGAGTGTCTTTTAAAAGGAGATAGAAAATTCCGCCATTTCGAACCCTTATTACGTGTTGCCTACATCTTGGCGCAATATTTTTAATAGGTGCGTTTTAATCATCCGCTTCTGCTTCGGAATTGTCAGTTTTCTTGTTTTAATCTGACAGGTTAAAACGACTAAACCGACAATTCCGGAATCAGAAGCGGATGATTAAAACGCACCTGATATTTTGCTTGCTGCTGTCAGTGTCAGTGAATATTAGGCATTCCAACGACCTGTCAAACAATATGTGCCAGTGGGAAATTCTTGTATATCTAAGGGGGTAGCGACATAGTCTTGCAACTTGGAC
Organism: Psylliodes chrysocephalus; assembly: GCA_927349885.1. Lineage (NCBI taxonomy): Eukaryota > Metazoa > Arthropoda > Insecta > Coleoptera > Chrysomelidae > Psylliodes > Psylliodes chrysocephalus. Next base: position 153,936 of record OV651817.1, on the reverse strand, counting down.
GCTATTTTTATTCGAAGTAGTAGTCGTCAAGTCTGCCAATTTATGAAGAAATGTATAGGTAGGTTTTTAAATATTATTTTTATTGTGTTTGACATAAAATATTTAAATGTAATCCATTATTCATGATTTTACGTAAAGTAGATAGAATACACCGTATGTCGCCACCCTTAGATATACCAAACCTTCCCACTGGCAATTCATTTGTTTGGAATGCCTAATTATTTTTGAAGTCACAGTTTATTGCTAAAGAATCAGTTAGCTCACTCGGACCAGTTGAAAGTTCCAAAATAACATCCACTCCAGGGATACAAATTCAGGATACGCAGAAGACTGCTGTTTTATTATAGGCGGTTGTCATATATTGTATTATCCGAGTTGCACAGTGTATAAACTGAAACATTGAGATCCAAAGTGCCGACGCAGAGTGAGCGATCTGATTCTTTAGCTGTAAACTGTGTCACAGGGTTCAAAATGGCCGCGCCCTATGTTGGGCGTGTCGAACCCATAGCCCTCAGAAGGTCTAGATACCGCATCGTAAAAACATTTTGACCCCCCATATGATGGGCGCCATGATAAATAAATGTCAATAAATTTTAAGTTGGCGCTTCTGACAAGACAGAATCGGCACAAGTTTAGTAATAAGCGTAAGATCGGCGTTCGACGTATATAATCGATTTTATTATCTGTTGTGTTGTTTATTTTGTTCTTCTAGTAAAGGTTTTATTTCAAACATTATTTTTTAGTTTAGTCGTTTAGTGTTTTATTTTAATAAAAAACATTTGTGGGTTTGGTGTTAAATTTTTACAGGATTTTCAAAATCTCTTGTTGTTTTGTACGTGAATGTAACAATGCATCCAACGGTAGAAGATACAAGGAAGGAATAACATTTCATGTGTAAGTTTACAAAAATATTTGTATATTTTCAAAATCAAATAATTTGTGTTTTGTTGTAGCATACCAAAAAATTTTAGGAAAGAATAACTGATAGCCATAGGAAGACCATTGAATCATTTTGTGACTTTAGTATAAGCCCAGAAAATTTGGGGATACTAGCTGAAACGGCAAATGTGTTATTGGCTCCTTGTTAGTGACCTATTGTACAATTTTTCCAACACACGTTCCATGATCCTTTGAACTTGGCTGCACCGTACTGATGAAGACCAATAGTCAGAAAAACGTATCGACCGTTACTTCTTTTTTACTTTTTTTTATTCGAAAAATGTCTAATATTACTACCTTGATACAATAATATTAGTTCCGTTCTAAGTAGGTACATATTATAGTTTGTATGTTTTATGCTTTATTTTATTACATGTAATAAATGATAGGAAATATACTTTTATAGTAAATAAATTGATTAAAGCAATATGTAAGAATAGGTTTATCTAAGGATTAAATTGTTAAAGCAATTTTTCATATCCATTGTTTATTAATTTGTTTCATTTAATTCTTTCTTATTGAGTAAGTTATTTCATATAAATATGCGATACTTGTAAAATGTAATATTTTCTTTTAAATAGGTATATATTATGTTTGTATAAAATATTGTTCAGTTAATAAAAACAGAAATATTTTGTCTTTTATTCAAAAGAAGATTGTAAATTTTTCAAAATATATTTACCTACCCCAAAAAAAGATTAATAAAACCAGTTAGTCATATACACATTTTCTATATATTTATAGAGATACTTTTTAAATAACTTTCAATACATTCGAAATCTGTGGTTTTATTAAACTCAATGTAACAAATAATAATAGGTATTCTCAAAAATATTTAAAAATAAAATCGAGATGTGACTCTTGTATAATTTAGTGACTATTCGCCTATGGTTAGTGCACTGCTGTATATCCCTGGGTTTTCTACATTAGAACAATACTGTTTCTCCACTCTAGCAGTATTTTTTACATCTCACAAGATTATATTTATTAAAAAAACAAGGAATTGTTTTGGGCCTATTGCTGTGCCCTTTTCCAACATTCCCAAAGTTTTTTTTTACTTTCTGCTGATTGGATCTCCGATAGCGACAACTCCATTTGTTGTTCCACTAGTTTTTTATCAAATTTTTAAAATAACTTCTATATATTTATCTTTTGTAACGACTTTGCTTACCTGCTTCATAATCTCTTCCCTATGTCCCAATTTCTCTAACAGGTGAGATCTTATACTCGCTCTATTAAATCAAATTATCATTATAGTTTATTTGAAAATGCTTGGTAGCAGAGTTTTTATGGCAAAGGTCCAAATTTTTATATAATTTTGCTATTATTCATTTTCAAATAAACTATAGGAATAGGAGTAATCTATTAGTTTTTTTAAAAATACCTTGTTACCGATGTAAGTATATCTTTCCCTAGTTAAAAAATTCGAGTTTTTATTTTCATAATATAAATAAATGACCGGTTAACAATCACATTCTTTTAAATAGTACATTTGACATTGAAGTAGGTATTTTCTCCATATTGCCAAACAGGAACAGATGGTTTACTTGTAATTTGAATTATATTACATACATCTCACTAAATTTCTCTATAATTCTCATAGCAATATGTACACAAAACACTTATCCAATAATATATATAACCATGTAAAAATAACATTTCAAGAACGAAAAAATTTATAAAACCGGTCCTGTCTGAACAGATCTAGGAAAATCAAATAGGTTTGTCAAAGTTTTGTTCTTAATTTGAAATTAGAAATTGTGCGTCTCACTAACTTATAACTAACAACAAAGTGAAGATTATCGGTGTTCACGTATTACAGAACACATAAACTAAAAATCAGTGTAGCCAAAACATAAATTTACCTAACATGGCGACAAGCTTGAATGGGGTCATTTTTTTGTATTGACAGCATACGCCAAGCGGTATCTAGACTTTCTGAGGGCTATGGTCGGACCTCTCTCTTGCCTCGTATAATCAAAGTATGTGAAAAAATCTCATAGTAACAGTTACGCGGGAAAAGTCAAAGATTGACAAACGTAGATAATATGAAGACTATAGAGAAGGAGGCGAATCGGCAATGGTTAAATTTCAAATTTCCGTCCTTATTTTCATAAATTTCTCGAAATTGACTGTAGTTGGCATGTCGAATAACAGCGGTGTCAATTTTCTATGTAAGTCAATGTAAAATAGTGATTTTTTAAAAAATTGGTGAAAAGAATCAAAATAATGTGAAAAAAAGTACATGAGCACAAGTAACATGAGTGACAAAAAACATCAAAGCAAGATTTACGTCGTTCCAGATTGTAAAACAGGATAAAAAATAAAATGTAAAACTAAAAATACAAGGAGAAATCAATTCAATGTCTTTTTAAAGCTTCTAATGTAAGTAAAATAATGTATTTGTGTCTAGTATAATATTTATTGTAACTAGTCACAATATGTATGTTACGAAATGTATTTTATTTTATTACAAGTTTCTATAGTATAAAATTTTACAGTCATAGATCCTGATTCACAAACAACAATAATTATACATTAAATTTAACTTACTAAAAAAGAAAATTTATATTTTATTGAGTTTTAATGTTAGATAAAGAGTTGTGTTACGGGTTTTATTCTATCTAAACCTAGACTAGTCTAAATTACCCTAGTTTACACTACTCTAAACTATTCTAACCTATCCTATTTCCTAGCCTACCCTATTTTAAATTATTCTAAACTTACACTACTCTAAACTAGGTTTTTCTATTCTAAACTATCCTAAACTATTCTTACCTAATCTCAATTATTGTAACTTATTTTAATGTCTATCCTACCCTATCCTGAATTAGTCTAATCTATCCTACCTATTACTATTACTATTCTACGCTAACTATTTACACTATCCTACTTCTAATCTATTCTACGCTTAACTATGTACACTATTCTACTTCTATTTGATTCTAACTTACCCTAAGCTACTCTAATTACTAAACTACTCTATTACTTACCTATTCTACTATAACCTATGCTAATCTCTTTAGTTACCTTTATATTTAAGAGTGCGGTATATAAATGTAAATAAATCAATAAAATGGGTCCATTAATTAAATTCATAAAATATCCATTTTTATCAAAGATATTTTGTAGTAAAATATAAAATAATATTTTGTAATAAAGTATAATCTCACCTGGAGTATATTCAATTATAATTAACACCTTAATAAATAATTTAAAATGTAAGTAAATATATTTCGCTACTTTGAACAATAACTCTAGCTCATTTAATTACTAAACAGCTTTATTTTTATTGTTATTGTTTACATGTCGATTTTAACTCCTTCAGTTGTCAAATTCTTCTAAATTTATAAATATTGACTACAGTCTTACCAGAAATTATCCTATTACCCTTTTGTAGTCAGGGCCTTCTTGCTAAGACATTGACTTTTGTTGGCCATTTTGTGGAACTTCCTTCCTGGCCTAGTTTTTGCTTGGATTCTGATTGTGGCATGTGCCAAGATTTCAACTAGGATTTTCTAGGATTTATTCCTTTGCAAAAACCATAGATTCCTTTAGTCCGATATATTGTTAGTGATCTTTGTGATTCATACACCTAGTGGTGGATATAGTATCGGACTAAAAGTGTGAATTTAATTATTAATAATCTAAAAGGTCACATACCATCAAGGGTGAGTTTTTCAAAATGAATTATTAGTTTACTTACTTATATTCCCAACAGCCTTCTGTATACATAATCGTTACAATTGTCAATGTTTTTCAGACCTCCTTGGTTCGCTCCTTTCGTTCGTGCGTTCTGTCTTCGCTCGTTCAGATTTGCAATTCTGTGTAAACGCTTTTATTAGAGGAATACTTCTAAGGACTGTGTGCAAGTTCTCTTCACCTCTCCATATTGAATAGGGCTTCTCCACTTCACCGTTTGCGTGCTAGCAACAGAGTACAGACAATTAGATAACCCCACCGATTACGAAGTTCTTTTCATAGCAGTCTACTACCTACCGATTTCAAGAGGAAGCTGCCTAACTGGACATCGTGCTTCGTTGAGTTCACTTAATCACCACTAGTAAGACGGTTCCTTTTTTTAACCCTATATTTTGGAGGGCCTCCATCTACTAACGAGGATAGGTTGTTTGAGACTCAGCTTACAACATAGAGTTAGATACTTAGTTAAATAGACTCAATTTCTGTTGTACATATACATATTTAATTGTAATATCTATCTACCGGTTTTTCTTTTCTTTTGTAATACGAAGAGTACTCTACGTAAACCGCACTTTGACCACCCACTTGGAGGGTTATATATTATAAGGGTATTTAATTTAGAGGTAAGAATAGTTGTGGAAATACGCCTTGTACATAATAATTTTCTTTCTTTCCTAATAGTAGACATTGCGTATAAATGTAAATTTGTTGGTTATAATTTTACTTTTGACAACGATCGAGGTTATAAGATAATAAAGGCCCGTTCATATTCTATCAATCAAAAGTTCTTTTTTTCTTCTTTCTATTTACAGGAACCCGACCCTGAGGTTACTAGTCAACCTGATTAGGGGAGTTCGATAATTTGAACCCCTTTATCAGGCTACCCGTAATAGTTGCTACTGTTATTTATTTTGTTGAACCCCAATTGTAAATGTTTTTTATAGGATACTAAATGCTTAGAACAGTGGCAGCATATATATCGTTCCTAGTGCGGATAAAGCACTTTTTAGAGACGATGCTGTTTTATACTTTTTAGAAGACATCAAATATTATGAGACTATTTTTACTGATGGTACTGTTAGCAAAATAAAAAAAAAACTGAAATTAAAGGATGAAGTACGCCATGTACATTCCCAAATCTCTCTTTATATTTGTATTACAACAATAAAAAATCTGTTGTGTTTTATTTTACTCTTAAAACTATATATAGGTTCAATTCAAAAAAATGTTGCCACAAAATTGTACTTATCAAATTTCAGCATTTAACAAACCTTTTCGAATTTGGTCATACCTACCTAATTTGTATTTTATATAGATAAAATTAAATAATTTATCAATTAAAACATGCAAGACTTATTTAGAAATAAATACAACGTTATGTTATGTGCTTTATTTAGCTATAAACAAGTTTATTTTTATTATTTTGGCAAAATTATGTATAATTACCATAAGAAGCCATGTATGCAGTAATAACGCCCATGCGGTTAATTATAAAAGCTCAATTAGCGTGCGTTTTTTGGGACCGTATTTTGAGTATGCCGATTCGCCTCCTTATCTCTAGTCTTCATAGTAGATAAACAGAAACAATAATCCAACTCGTTCGTAAATTATCGGCACTAGTGATCCACATGATCCATCGGGTAAACCCAGTAATCTGGATTTGTTATCTATATTAGGATTTCGAAAACGCCTTATACAACAGCAAAGTGGCCAAAAAATTGACGGATTTTCCAAAAACAGTCTGTAGAAGGTATTTAAATACGCACTTTACTTTAACAATACATTTTATGACACAATTTTCAAAAACTCACGGCAAATAATAATTGTATGTAACGAACTCTACTTCATTATCGCTTAAATAAAGCAATCGAACTGCTTCTTTTCCTTTTTTAATAGTAGCCATGAAGTCGTTTCACAGCATGTCATGACTGGTTTTTCGCAACCCCATACATGTTCCGACAAATTAAAATACATGCGGTAAAAATTATTATAAAGCACTTTATATGTGTGTCCATTTATTTAAATTATAATAAAAGGTGTCATTTTTTATTTTGTACATTTTTAAGCGGGAATTTGTGAGCGGTTTCCTTGAAATATTTTGATATTTTATCTATATTGCTCTGTAATTTTGGTTCGATTTTGGAGTTGGTATGAACACTCTACTCATCTTTCAAAACGTGTTTTTATTTAAAAACTACAATCCTCAAACTTCTTATTTCGATTCTCATGCTTGAGGATTTTTGAAGTGACCTTCACTTAAAAGTTAGTAAAACATAATAAATGCAAATTTTGTTAACATTCCTTCTATTAATGTTTCATTAATATTCGAATTAATCTTGGTTAAATCATTTCATAGCCTATTTGATGCCTCCCAAGGTTGCCGCCCCGAGCAGGGGTCCGGCTTGCCCGCACCTAGCGCCAGCCCTGTCTCAAAACATACTTTAAATGAACCTTACAAATTCAGTTAAAAGTAAATTTATTCAATTCATATTAAAGTACATCTGTATGTATGTAGGAAAATAAAAATAGGCAGTCAATAAAAATAACATTGTTTTTTTTTTGTGTGACTAAATTTAATTATGAAGAGCCATTGAGTCAATATCATGCATGCTTAACCGTTTAAACCTCGTAAACATTTTAAAATATCAACCCTTGCGCTAAACCGATTAAATCCGCAGTAACATGTGTAAAATCCATTAAAACATAATCTAATAAATTATTCCGTATCAAATCTCATTCTATTGTATATCCTTTGTTGTGACAATGCGAAGTCAATTGGGATATAGTAATAAGTTAAGCCGCATTATATAAGGGGAGCGTGCCCTATTCATTTCTACGTGTTATCAGTACAACAGCGATATGTGAAGCAATATGCTGAACATTTTGGAAAAATGGCCCATTTATGTTTGATAATTGGAGAGATATTCAGATTTTGTATTGCCTAGAAGCAGGGGTTCGGTATTTAGGGTGTTCTGTATCCAACAAACAACATATTTATTCTCATAAAATTATAGAAAATTAGGTTTATAAATTACTATAAACTTTTAAGAATACGGTGAAACTTTGTTGAGACAGAACAATCATTTAGGGCCTTTCGAAAAATATGAATAGTATAATATTGTTATTCACTATGCTTTTTCTATGACTATAACCCATACCTACCTAGTTTTAGTTAAAAAATAGTAGTTTGTGCAACAAGAGTAGATATGATGGCCATATCGCACGAAGACGAAGACGTCTGAGTGCGATGTGGACAATCCACTCGAGTTGTACAGTATATTTTTTCTACGACCCGCTAACAAAAATTTACAAATAAAAAAAAATATTTTAGGTTATTAAAACAAAATAACTAATTTTAAAATAATTTATGATTTTTAATAATTTTTAAAATAAAATAAACGAAAAAAAAAAGAGAAAAGTTCACTTAATTTTTCCCCATTCGAGAATCGAACTCCAATCTATCGCGTGGAGGGCAAGAACGCTAACTATAGGACCACCTAGCATTTTATTTTTGTTGCTTTAATACTCGTAATTAAATTGACTTCATATAGTTTTATTTAAATTAACAAATTATTTTTAATTATAGAGGAAATAAAAACAGAAATGCTATTATTTATCGATTCTACCCAAAAATAACCCATTTTAATGTATGTTTAATCTCAATAACTAAAAAATATACTGACAATTAGTTTAATAGAATTGTCACTTATTTAAAATTTTAAAAATACTACCAATTGGTTGATCAAAATATGAACGGTGATTGGTGGATTTAATTTTTGTGCAGTGTTCTCACTACCTAGAATGGATATGAAATATATTCGTTCAGTTGAATGGAAAAGCATACTTTTTCGTTTTGTAATCTGTGCGTAGATAAGCTTATATCCATGTGGGCAGATGCGCTTTCTCTATTAGTTTATTTGTGCAGTGAACACCCAGTTAAATTTCATAAAAACACATTATTTTAAAATTACATAAATAACATAAAAATATAAATTTAATTTTATTTTTTGGTACATCATTGCCCTCTGACTGATCGCGTCTCTGTGGCACAGTATACCTAAGTATACTGTGTCTGTGGCGCATTATGACGAGTGAGCCTATTACAAGTGAGACGATTTGGCGAATGCATGTAGCTAAAAAAACAGACAACACGCCAACAGATCCTTCAAACTGCAAAAGAATGCATTAATTGGCGCGCCGCTCACAAACAAGGTTGCCACACCAGTGTAACCAGTCTAGTACAATCAATAAAGACCCCTTTTTTCCTCTTCAATGAATTAGACGTCACTGCAAATATAATTTGAAAAATCCGATACATTTTAGGAATCTGGTACATTTTTTAGACAAATCTGGTACATAACAAAAACATATTCTGGCAACACTGTATCAAATCAAACAAACTGTCATTCCGTCTTCCGTCATTCCTCTACTATGAAACGTTTTTAATAAAACTAAGATTATTTTATTTGTGCTCATTTAAAAAAATGTGTTTAATTAAGAACTGTGATATTAATAAATTGAAAGTATGTGTCTCAATTCAACGATTGATCCCGAAAAACTTGTTTAAGGCAAGGTAAATAAAAGTATTTTTAAAGTTGTTGTTTTATATTTAACTATAATAAAGTTTGTTTTAGTTTGTTTCAGTGTCTAAGGCTATTATACCATTCTAAGACTACTTAAAATGGTCTATTTTGTACTCAACTGTAAATAATATGAAGTAAGAAGTTAGCAAAAAATTTGTAAAATGTTTGTTTCAAACAAAACCCACTAAAAGAAAACATTTGATTATTCTGATAAGGTAACTACTTGACATCATTATGGAAATGTACAATAAACGTATGATAAAGATAAAGAGACAAATGGTTTTTCTTTTTAAAAGTTTGAATCGGTAAAATGGAACAACCAGTTAATTTAATATACTCAATGAGAAATTTTACCTAAGAAATGGTATGTACATTTAAATAGTTTATATAAAGTTATGTTTGCCTGTAATTATCAATCGTGTTACCCTCTAGCCTAGATTGTTTGTTGTATACAAACCTGAAATCTTTTATTTTAATGTCATTTTTTATTGCCTTGTTTGTATAATTTAGCATTTTCAAAAATATTCGATGTATTAATAATTTGGATCACTGAAGGTATTAAATAAAAATAAGGCTGTTGGTAAATTAGTTTATAGTTGGTAATAAAGTATGTCTCGAAAAGAGCAATAAGTATCGAACATAAATTTTGATTTTGATTAGGCACTTAACAAGTCACATCCCACATATCTACATGCTCTGGGTAATCAATCCTAAGTACATATCAAAACATTTATATATTATCTACAATCAAACAATAATTTGATAATACAGATGAAGTCGATTTACCTATTTAGACAAAATTACTATTGTTCTGTTATTTATTAAAACACATAATTTTTTAGTAAACATGGACATGCAAAAGTCTGCAATGAGGATAGAACAGTAGCGGGAGCAAGAATACTTTGGAATGTGCTGTAAAATACACTTAGAAAGGGTCTTGTGGAGAATTAAGTGTGATAACATTTTACGATGTATATCTCACTATTTTAGTTTACATATTTCTATAAACGTTCAATTATGTGCTGCTATTTCAAACTTTGTATCCTTTGATAAAAGAAGTTAAATATTATTGTTGACCTCTTTAAACAGTTTATTTTACCTTATACATTTTTTTTTCTACTCTTAATATAGTATTCTGTGAAGAGTATTATAAGTTTACTTTGTCCGTCTGTCCGATGTCACGTTTTTGTCTGCACGATAAATCAAAAACGAGAAATGATATCAACTTAAAAATTTTAAGCAAAAATCAAGCCCTATAAGGGGACAGAGCCTATTGATTTTTAACAAATAAGATTAAAAATAGGGGGTTGAGATGGAAAGAAATTAAAAAAAAATCCTAATTTAAAAACGAAAAGCGATATGAACATGAAATTTTTAGTATAAATGAAGCTTTATAAGAAGATAAAGCCTAGTGATACTGAAAAAAAATATGAATATATTGGGAAGTTAAGGGGGGTTAAAATATTAAAAAAAATTAACTTGAAATTTTTAGCAAACATCAAACTCTAAAAGGAGAAGAAGCCCTTTAATTATAAAAAATCTGATATGGGGGATTTAAGGGCGGTTGAAATTAAAAAAAAAATAGAAAATAAAAAGCGATACCAACAAAAAATTTTTAGTAAAAATCAAGCTCTATAAGGAGATGAGGCCTACTGATTGTGAGAACAATCTGCTTGAAAATGGGGGTTAAGGGGGTCTGTTAAACTGCGAAGAGTATCATTTAGAATGCTAGGCATCATATATTATCTTTATTCTAGTTTGCATCTGTGTAATATTATGTATTGTGAAGGGACTGATCTAATAAAATAAACATTTCAAACATTTTAGTTCTTATTTTATTTGCCAATAAAAGGTATTTAAAAAATATATTTTTTATTTGACATCTCTGAAAAATTGTGAAAATGATTAAACTTACAATAAAAACTGAAAAATGGTAGGTAAAGTTTCATATAATATTTTTTACAGAAAAATCAATGTCAATCTTTCTACATAACCTGATACATATTTAAAAATAATCTCAAATTATGAAGAAAAGTTAGTTTACTAACTAATAATGTTTATAGATTGTTTTCAACGTATTAAAAACAAAACAAATATTACATTAACTAAAATATTCAATTATTAATAGTTGTAGTGCTTGAAAACAGTATGATGTTAATAATAATAACTACACCTAATACAAACTCAAATAATAATAATAATAATAATAATAATAATAATAATAATAATAATAATAATAATAATAATAATAATAATAATAATAATAATAATAATAATAATAATAATAATAATAATAATTAATAATAATAATAATAATAATAATAATAATAATAATAATAATAATAATAATAATAATAATAATAATAATAATGATAATAATAATATTAATAATAATAATAATAATAATAATAATAATAATAATAAAACAGCGATATTGGCTCTTGTACAAAGTTTTGAACCGAACTTACAAATGATAAAATTATTGGAAAAAGTGAACACCCATTTTAAATTGCCACAAGCCGCCACTGCATGTGGGTGTAGAAAAAAATACCTTTTTGCCAGACTTTTCCGCTACCCTAAATATGAATTTTATATGAACTATTTGTGTACTATTTTGTACTATCTGCGTACTAAGTGTTTTAGGTTCCATAGTATTCCCACTTGGCAGGTGTTGATGACCTGCTGAGAAATTGAGCAACGACCTTTTTTGGTCACTAACTTAATTTTTATCTCAAGCAAGTAGTAGGTGCATAGACACTGGGTAATTAAAGCAGGAGGAATGAAAGACGTATGTAAAGAAACAATTCTTAACATTATAAAATCTCAATCTGGAAGGCGGTCTCGAAGTTGTTTACAAGAGTAATAATTATTGATTCAGACGTCAGAAACAAACAACAAATAACTATGATAATGAAGATTTAATTTGTGAAAATTAGTTTAAGAATTAAAATGATAAAATCAAATCATTGAAAACTTAAAAACGAATTTTATTACATCTATTCACTTAGACAATACTGGCTACCACCAAATTCGCAACTGGGCCAGTCCATCCAGCAAATAATGAGGATGGACGGAATTAGCAACAACCAGGATTGGCAAAGTCAATGCTCCAGGTGTGACATTTGACATAAAACTAAGTAACTTTAAGCTGATACTCTTAAAAAGGGGAGGAACATGACTATTAAGGTATATTTGAGTGTTGACACAAGTAATGGTAGATTTGCTAAATTCTCTATAGATTTTAAGATCCTTAAGTAAATTAAGTTTAAAATTGTAATTAAAAATATTGTGCAAGCTAGTAGCGTACTCTGAAGGAGTGAAATTGTTATTATTGTACTTAAGATGATGTCCAAAAATTGATTTCTCAGCATATCTGATGTGTTTACGAATGCGAGTGTTTAATTTCCTAGCAGTTTTTCCAATATAAGAGGTATTGCAATCGTTACAACAGAGTCTATAAATGCCACATTTGTCAAATTACTTCATCTTTTATTGTAGATGAGAGTAGCAGTGCTCACTGTTCTGTTTTAATGTATGTATTAAGTTTCGTCCTTCATCTACACCGGTAAAGAAGGTAGTCCAGCGAAATAATGCTTTCACTTTGTATTCCGTTCATAGTTTACCGGTAATTTAAAAGTTTTTATTCAATTCCAATTTGGTTGTGGGTCCCAATGTTGTGGCTCTACACTTACGTTGGCCAAAGTTCGTTATTGAAATAAGATATACCTCATGTCTTTTTCCTCTTGTCTTACGGGTTTTTTTGACGAGTAAGTTCAACTTTTATTTAATTTTTAACTTCACTGTCTACAAAAAAAAAAAAAAATAATAATAATAATAATAATAGTAATAATGATGATGATGATGATGATGACATAAAGAATTTTATTCCATAAGTGGTTTCCACACTGTATATAAATAGCGCGACTTGTCAACAGACATTAAGGTTCAATAAAAGTGTTGGATACAAAATATGAATTGTAATAAATAAATTAGAATTGTTAGTTATAATAGTGTCTAAGTTTTAAATAAATTAATAAGTACGTTATAAATAAAGTGTTTTTAATAAATAATCTATTTTTAAATTAAACAAACGTCACATTGGTGTTAGAAGTGGAACTCTAAATAAATGGTGGACAAAAATGGCTAAAAAACTGCGTGATTTAAAAGTGGCTGAGTTACGTCGAGAGTTAGATGAACGTGAATTGGAGACGACAGAAAAGAAATCAGAGCTGGCAGAACGACTTAAAAAAGCACTAGAAACTGAATGTTTGGATTCGAAAATATATCTATTTTCTGATGATTTATCTTCTGCTATAATTTCTTTAATTTCCTCTATAAAAAATGATATATCCTCTCTAAAAACTAAAGTTTCTTTTGCTATTACTTCTTTAGAAAATGAAGTTTCGTCTGATATTTCTTCTTTAGACGAAAAAGTGTCTTCTGATATGTCTTCCGTGAAAAACAAAATCTCTTTTTTAGAAACTAAAGTTTCTTTTAATATCTCCTCTTTAGAAGATGGAATTTCTTCCGACTTGGAAAATAAAATGTCTTCTCTGAAAAATGAAATTTCTGATTATGTGGAAAATAAAATGACTTCTATTGAGGAAAAAATGATGTATTCCGTTGAGGAGAAAATAATGTCTTGCGTTGAGGAGAAACTAAAAGAGTTGGAAAAGAAGATAGAAGAACTGGAACATACAGAACCGGTCGCATATTTACATATCCTCCTATACGATGGCACCAGGGTGCTGAAATCTGTTAGCCTTTGTTACTACAATTACGCTACAAAAGCTACATAAGGCCTCTCCGAGTGCTGAAATCAGTGAGCAAGCGTGTCTGCATCCTATATAAGAATAGCTGTACTTAAAATGACGCATTTGAAGTGTTTTGGGATAAAAAAAAAGAAAATATACAAAAAGAAAACGAAGTAACGACTTCTCGTAGGGTGGCGGCTTCGCCGCCACCAAAAAATTTTAACCCATACCTGGCTACGCCTACCGGCATAGACTTCAACGGCCTGGACACAGCTAAATTGCAATGAAAAGTCTCAAATAACATACAAATTGTATGGGTGCCCAAATCAATAAGCTTCTGTAGTGCAATTGTGGGCCACAAAGGCTAACACATTTCAGCACCCTGGTGCCGTCGTATAGTAGGATGTGTAAATATGCGAACCGGCCAAGGACGGTAAAATAAATTGCCATGAGGTGGAGTCGAAGTTAAAATCGAAAGAAGCTGTAAACTTTGCTCGTGTTAAAGCCCCAACTTTCGACGGGAGGATGTCATGGACCAATTACCTTAAACAGTTCGAAACAGCTGCCAGAGCAAACGAACGGTTTGATCGAGAGAAGGAAGTAAATTGGACCATCGCCCTTCGAGGAGATACTTTAGATGTCCTTCAGACTATACCTGTACAAGAGACCGATGACTTTGAACAACTTAAAAAGAGACTTAACATGCGATATGGCCACAAATACTTGGAGCAGGTGTACTAATTACAGAAACGTGGCGAGAGCCTTCAATAATTCGAATTAGAAATAGCGTAGATAAAGCGATTTGTCTACCCATCAGCTTCGGAATACATGATTAAATGTTTGGCTGTTCAAGGATTTGTTGATGCACTTCGCGACCATAAAATGCAAAAAACACCATTTAGCCCGTAACAAAACATTGGTCTTAAATGCTCTTGAATATGAAGCGGCTACGATGGCTTCTGGTGGATACAGTGAAGTAAGAACTGTAAAAGGAAATAAATACATGAAGGAACAGTAGTGCCTAAGAGAAATAGAACCATAAGATTAACGCGGTTGCAAGGAACTGTAGATAAAGCAACGTCCGTCGTGGTAAAATCTTCGAAGCGCAATGAATGTGTTGGTCAAGGAACTCTGATTGGAAAGGGGTTGGCACATCTGCTAAAGAAGATACAGTACGAAGAACAAGAGTTGTCATCGATTAGTGGGCCCCTGCCAAACTTAGGGAAGAACAAGAGAACAATTCCGTTTTAAAGAAGATGCGACAATAGAAAAAGGAAAATCGTCGACCTACTTGACAATAAGTATCAAAACTCCAATAGTAAGTCATATTGAGATCAGTGGGACTCTTTTATTCTAGAAAAAGGCTTATTAAAGCGAGTACTAGAGAATGATGGTGGTTCCGAAAATAATAGGCAGTTGGTAACTCCAAAGACTAGAAGAGCCGAAGTACTTCGTCAGTTACACGACCGTTCTTTAGGAAGACATCTAGGTGTTAAGAAAACCTCCCAGAGAGTTCGTGGAAGGTTTTATTGGATGAACAGTTCCGATTATGTAAAGGACTGGTGTAAGAAATGTACCACTTGTGCTATGAGTAACGGTTTCCAAGGAAAAAGCAAGGCCTCCATGAAGCAGTACAAAGTTGGTATCCCATTTGAGAGGATATTACCGGCTTAAATCGATGAAATAAAAAAGAATACATTTACCATTGAATAGTTATGTTAAACATAAATTAATTAGTTATTATTTAATTACTTAATAGTTAATTACTTCAAGAAAAATAAAAACGGTACATTTGTATTTTAATGTTTATTGTTTAAAATAACCTAGTTTAGTGTTTACAATTGTTAAGAATTACTTTAGTGACCTTTGAACTCTGCTCTTATTCTTTTATTCCAGAGGCATTTTACAACTAGGTATACATATACCTGGCTAAAAAAACTTTTAGGTCAGGAAATGTGTCTTTCTCACACACTTCTTTTTTCTTTGTTCTTGGTTGAAATTTGGGCCATGAGGTTTCTGCAATTTCGAGATTTATTCGGATTTGTTCAATCAAAAAACAAATTAAGTATATACAATAATAATCTAAGTAGATTTACCCGGTTGGGGATAAATAATATACTTATCTTAAAAGGGTCGCTTCTAATTTCCGGTAAGCATTCTTTATTTTCTTTGCTGATATAAAATCTTTCTATTTTATACATATTACTTTTAGGCCATTAAGTGTCGACATTAAGTCTCGGCAATACCTAAGTTTGGTCATCTATCATCTAGTATTGCCAAATATTACTTAGCCCGTAGAGCAGATTACTACTTTCACTATAGAGCATCTCACCAAATCTCGTCTAAAGTACCACAACAGCTATGTTACACTTGGACTGCAAGTGTAACATAGCTGTTGTAGCTGTAGACGCCGCTAGGAATCGATATCGCCAAGTAAGATCTTTTTAATTTTATATTGATAGTCGTATCCGAATAATGGCTGCCATATAACCTTTATATATATATATATTGTAATGATATTCAATCACTACTTCACTTTTTATAATGACATAAACACTTTTATTATGTTATTTACTTTACTTACCAGCTTTTCTCTTTTCCCAGGGGCGGTTCCTTATAAACACAAACACAATAATATTAAGACACCTTAATCTTGTTTTATAAGCTAAATAAAATATTTATTTTATTTATTATTTATTTATTATTTATTTATTATTTATTTATTATTTATTTATTATTTATTTATTATTTATTTATTATTTATTTATTATTTATTTATTATTTATTTATTATTTATTTATTATTTATTTATTATTTATTTATTATTTATTTATTATTTATTTATTATTTATTTATTATTTATTTATTATTTATTATTTATTTATTATTTATTTATTATTTATTTATTATTTATTTATTATTTATTTATTATTTATTTATTATTTATTTATTATTTATTTATTATTTATTTATTATTTATTTATTATTTATTTATTATTTATTTATTATTTATTTATTATTTATTTATTATTTATTTATTATTTATTTATTATTTATTTATTATTTATTTATTATTTATTTATTATTTATTTATTATTTATTTATTATTTATTTATTATTTATTTATTATTTATTTATTATTTATTTATTATTTATTTATTTATTATTTATTTATTATTTATTTATTATTTATTTATTATTTATTTTTTATTTATTTATTATTTATTTATTATTTATTTATTATTTATTTATTATTTATTTATTATTTATTTATTATTTATTTATTATTTATTTATTATTTATTTATTATTTATTTATTATTTATTTATTATTTATTTATTATTTATTTATTATTTATTTATTATTTATTTATTATTTATTTATTATTTATTTATTATTTATTTATTATTTATTTATTATTTATTTATTATTTATTTATTATTTATTTATTATTTATTTATTATTTATTTATTATTTATTTATTATTTATTTATTTATTATTTATTTATTATTTATTTATTATTTATTTATTATTTATTTATTATTTATTTATTATTTATTTATTATTTATTTATTATTTATTTATTATTTATTTATTATTTATTTATTATTTATTTATTATTTATTTATTATTTATTTATTATTTATTTATTATTTATTTATTATTTATTTATTATTTATTTATTATTTATTTATTATTTATTTATTATTTATTTATTATTTATTTATTATTTATTTATTATTTATTTATTATTTATTTATTATTTATTTATTATTTATTTATTATTTATTTATTATTTATTATTTATTTATTTATTTATTTATTTATTTATTTATTTATTATTTATTTATTTATTTATTATTTATTTATTATTTATTTATTATTTATTTATTTATTATTTATTTATTATTTATTTATTATTTATTTATTATTTATTTATTATTTATTTATTATTTATTTATTATTTATTTATTATTTATTTATTATTTATTTATTATTTATTTATTATTTATTTATTATTTATTTATTATTTATTTATTATTTATTTAAAATTAAATTCTGCCAATACTCTAATCTACTCCTCAAAAAAATAGAAATTTTTATATCCACCCTGTATATTTAAATAAACAAATTTTCATAGCAGAAAACATTAATTAAATGTATTTAATAAACAAATATATCAAAGACATACAACATTTAATATTTCTAAAAAAATTCCTATTTACTAATTAAACCTATAACTTTTAATATTTTACATTCATCCTTCACATTCACACATAAATGTTCTTAATTGAAAAATAGAAAAGTATGTACCTCAATTTTCTAACTATCTATGTCTACCTCTAGTTATTGGATTATTTTTCTCATCCCGTACAATTTATTATGACATGTCACAGATGACAATCATGTTCTAGAAAATTGAAATTCCTATTTACTATCTATTAATTTTTAAGATTAACGCATTTATTGTATCTCTAATACACAATTTATGCAGTTTGTTAATGTTATACCCTCATATCGCACTTCAAATAAGTTTATCATAAACAATTTGTTTTTACTCACAGTTATTATATAACTTCCACTTTTCTGACCAATATGCTCACTGTGTTTGTTCAGGATGTTGAAGATTCATGTTTTTGTACTACAAAAACCTCCAGATAATGATTAATGTCTTTCTCCTACTTTAACTACAATGCCTCGATTTTGGGTTGGATTTTTCCTTTTATACTATTATTTTAAATTTTTTATATCAAATTGACAACTCCAAAAACTGCCAACATTTCTGTATAACAAAAACTGTCTTTTTTTACCAAGGAGAAGCTTCATAATGACAATGAGAAACCAATTAAAACCCTTAATGGTTATGGAATTAGCATTTTGGTATATTAATCTCGATATTAGCTGAATTTAACTTTATTTTTATTTTATTCACAATTTTATTACAAAATCTAAGTTATTGACTCTGGACATGTATTTTTCAGTGTTTATCGTACCTTCCATTCAAATTAACCTTACCAAACAATCTTCGACTTTGGCATTTTATTTGATCCGATATTTTTAATGTACTGGGTGTTATTTTGTTAGTTATTATTTAATATAAGTTAGTATATAAAATTCCCATAATAATAATGTTATTCTACGTTGGGATATACCAATTTCGTTACAATATATATATATATATATATATATATATATATATATATATATATATATATATATATATATATATATATATATATATATATATATATATATATTGTTATGGTTTTATAACCTCACAATTTTAAAAAAAATACACAATAAACTTCACTTACCCTTGCTAGCTTCTTGATATATTTAAGCACCTTTTTTTTAAGCAGATTCTCTTCCTCTCAGTGGTGTCGGTTCAAATTTTATACTTTATGAACTTTATTTATATTTTTTTTATTTAATTAAATTTAGTTTATTTTATTTATTAGTTTAATTTAGTTTATTTAGTTTATTTAGTTTATATAGTTTATATAGTTTATTTAGTTTATATAGTTTATTTAGTTTATATAGCTTATATAGTTTATATAGTTTATATAGTTTATTTAATTTATTTAGTTTATTTAGTTTGTTTATTTAATAAAATGTAAAAAAAAAAATTCCAACAATAAAATACCTTGAATTATTGATTATGTCTAATGTAATAATAATATAATAATTAGTCAATAAAATTATATAATCTTTGTTACCATCGTTAATCGTATCATCCTGTAAATATTTTTCAATAAATAGACAAATTGCAAATACAAAAGCTTTCCAATTTATTACCACTGTATTAACACATATAAAATTCTGAACATTGAATCAATTGCCTATTTTCTAACTTATTTAAACTAACCATACATTCGTACACATACACACTTATTATTATTATTAGGGAAAATTTAAAATAGAAAAATTAAATTAAACTTCCTGTTAACAACTAACGATATCTAAAATTTGACATCAAAATTGATATGTCGCAACGTGACGTTTATCAAATTTCGGACATTTGTCTATTCTATAACTAAATATAGTCTTTGTCACGTTATTTATGTTAATATCAAACTGTCTTTTATGCTCTCACACTAATAAGAACGTGATTTACTCACTGATAATGTCTTGCCATCTAAATTCCATAATTCTTATCCAGTTTCCATTTCATGAATTCAGTATGTACTTCAGTTACCGTAAAATTTAACCAGTTTAATCTATTTTACAACTGCGCAATACAATTTGTCTATTTAACTTCTTTGTTATCCAATTATTATTATGACTCCTTATAAAATATCTAGCTTATTTAAATTTTGGGCTTTTTTAGTCCCAGAAATTGGAAAGTTCCTACCCGTCAGATATTTTTTTTTTCAACCTTCTTAATTCTTCGTTTCCACGGATATCACTTACTTATCATATTTTGACATTTTTCCAAAAATTAAATTTGCTGTACAGGATGATATTTTTTTAGTTTTTTATTTACACAAATATACATTTTATTGACTAATATTTTCTTTTAATTCATAATGATTCCTTATCATGACAATATATATATATATATATATATATATATATATATATATATATATATATATATATATATATATATATATATTGATATAGAAACCCCCTGTATATCAATATTTTAAATAGATTTGCCCAGACTCTTAAAAGGGGTGGTTCGGCTCTAAAAATTTACATAAAAATATTATTTACCAAATTTAATTAATAAATAAAAAAATAAATTTTAAATTCTTCAATCTTCTCTGCGTCTATCTGTCTTCTTATCTCTTTTTTGTGTGTGCTGCTCGTATCTGCTTGTCTCTGACCCTACCTATGTGTGCTGTTTGTATCTATCTGCTTGTCTCTGTCGTGTTTCTTTTAATATCTCTCCCTGGTATCTCTCCCTGCTACTCTTTCTCTATCTCTGGTTCTATATAATATTTCTCACTTTCTAAATAAAATTCTTTACCTTTATTTTTCCAACCTTCTTTATTGTAATATCCCAGTCTTTAACATTTCTTTATTATTCTAATATAATCTTAATTTTTATTTAACATTTTATATCTATTAATCTTTTTATATCAATTTCCCTCTGACAACTAATTTCTTTCTGACATTTTCCAAAAATATTCAACAAAAATCCCGACATTTTGATTTTAACTTGAATTTTGATTTCAAGATACTTCACCACCCCAGTATTGCTCAATTTAAATAATAAATTTTATGACGTCAGGAATTTCTATATCAATATATATATATATATATATATATATATATATATATATATATATATATATATATATATATATATATATATATATATATATATATATATATATATATATATATATATATATATATATATATATATATATATATATATATATATATATATATATATCTAGCTACGTGGCATTACTGGGACTCCATTCCATAAATGGCCTACCAAAACTCCACCGTATATACGCCATTATATACACCGTTATTTGTAAAGACTAATTCAACTACCATTATTTGGATAGGTCAACGTAACGTCCACTATATACATTTGACATATGTTTTGACACTGTTTATGTTAATGCGCCTCCTCTTACTAGAGATAATGTATTTACTGAGGCTCCAAGCACTGTTGCCACTTTTTAATAATTTATTTAGCAGAAGGAAGAAAAACCTAATTACTCAGACCATATGTTTTTATTTAAAATAATAATAATCCGTTGAAGATAAACCTTCTTAGCGAGTAGTATGCGAATTCGTCGTTTCTGCCGGCACACCAATTGCAATAGTTCTATTCTTTTTAAGTCTTCTCAAGTTTTGTGTGTATATATTATAATGACTTTTTTGCTCAATACTAGTTTAAAATTAAAATTTTTGTTTTTATAAATGTAATAATGGTGTTTACAAAAAGACAAAAAATTAAATAATGTTGTTACAGATACCTCTCAGAAATTTTTTGCCGATATTATTATTACATATAAGGTTTTAAAAGATCTGGCTAAACAATGACCGATATTGTTTTAACAACAATTGAAGAACATTTAAAAGAAGTAAATTATAAAATCACATCAATGAATAATATATCAGTACGCTTTAAAGAAAATAAAAATCTACATGATAAATTTGATGAACAAGAACAAAAATATAGATTAAAACATTTACGTCTACATAGATTACCAGAAGGTACTAAAAATAATTTATAAAATAAAATATCTGATGGTTTTAGGTTTTAAACAATGCAGAACTTTTTATAAAGAATAACTTTTTCTCGTTAATTTAATAATAAAAAAGTTTTTAATATACTGCGTACTTAAGTGGACTCACTGTATATTTAAAACTGGTTAAAAAATTATAGAAATCTGTTAATAGTTTCTTACTACATAATATAAATTTTTAAACGAATTCAAAAAAAAATCCTTAAAGCTTACTGATGAGTAAACATTCTCATTATATATCCATACGGTACGACTGGGCCCACCTTGTTAATTTTTAGGCTCACTAAGACTCTGCTGTAGAGTCCATATATTATTAACAGCGGAGTCTCAGTGAACCTAAAAATTAACACGGCTGGAGGCCCAGTCGCACTTTATAAATATAGCGAGATATATAGTTTAGGTATATATATTAGGACGTATATAGTACCTTAATATATAAAGAACCACAGTTCCATTAAAAAATATTTATTTATAAAAAATTCATGAAAAAATAAAAACAAACACGTAAATAAACATGTCATATTTGCACTAAAAAAAAGCCATAAAAAGAAAACTAAAAATTAAAACTCCTATGAAGCAAATATTCAACACTTTTTTGCGTACCTATTACACACTTTTATATTCTCCCATTTCCTATATTTAAAAATCTGATGTATCCAACACATGACTTTCCTATCTAGTTATTATAGGCTTTTCCGGTTATTTTGTATAACCTATTGCAGCACTTCTATAAATGTTTAGAGGAGGATAAACCAAATATATACATTGTCCACATATATCTACCTCGAAACATTTTTCTATAGATATTCATTGAAAACGAAAATACTGAAAAATTTAAATTTAGCACTTTTCCATTACGGTCCATTTCAGAAAAATCATGTATAAACAAAAATTATAGAGATCGATATCGCAAACAACTTTTAGTTCAACAATTTTCATAAAAATCAGAATTTTACACATTTTGTCAAATTTCTCGAATACGGACCATTTCAGGAAAATTTGACATATAACAAAAGTTATAGATAATAATATTAGAAGTAACTTTTATTTGAACAATTTTCTCCTCCAAACATAAATAACAGATATATTCCATAAAATATAAAAACAGCCTCCCATAAAGTATCCCCCCAGATGATTCGACTTTGTCCAAAATCTAATCATTTCACGTCAGGCCCAAATAAACCTTAAGTTTAAAATTTTATGTTTTTTTCTTTATCAGTTTTTGAGTTTTCTTCAAAATTCTAAATTTACACATTTTCTCAAATATCTCGAATACGGTCCATTTTAGAGATATTATGTATAAAATAAAAATTATAGAGAATTATATTACAAACAACTTTTATTTAAACAATTTTTATAAAAAATTATTTTTTTTACATTTTGTCAAATTTCTCGAATACGGACCATTTAAGGAAAATTTTGCATAGAACAAAAATTATAGATAATTATTTGAAGAATTTTCTTCTCCAAACGTAAATAACAGATATATTCCATAAAATATAAAAATGACCACCTATAAAGTATCCCCCCAGATGTTCCGACTCTGCCCAAAATCTAATCAGCTCATTGGACGCTAAAACAAAGCTTAAGTTTAAAATTTGGTGTTTTTCGTTGTATCGGTTCATGAGTTATACAGACACACAGACACACACGCATACCCACACCCACACCCACACCCACACCCACACCCACACCCACACCCAGACCCACACCCACACCCGTACGCGCACACCCGTACGCGCACACCCGTACGCGCACACCCGTACGCGTACACCCGTACGCGCACACCCGTACGCGCACACCCGTACGCGCACACCCGTACGCGCACGCGCACACGCACACGCACACGCACACGCACACGCACACGCACACGCACACCCACCCACACCCTCACCCACACCCACACCCACACCCACCCACACCCACACCCACACCCACACCCACACCCACACCCACACCCACACCCACACCCACACCCACACACACACACACACACACACACACACACACACACACACACACACACACACCCACACCCACACCCACACCCACACCCACACCCACACCCACACCCACACCCACACCCACACCCACACCCACACCCACACCCACACCCACACCCACACCCACACCCACACCCACACCCACACCCACACCCACACCCACACCCACACCCACACCCACACCCACACCCACACCCACACCCACACCCACACCCACACCCACACCCACACCCACACCCACACCACACACCCACACCCACACCCACACACACACACACACACACACACACACACACACACACACACACACACACACACACCCACACACACACACACACACACACACACACACACACACACACACACACACACCCACACCCACACCCACACCCACACCCACACCCACACCCACACCCACACCCACACCCACACCCACACCCACACCCACACCCACACCCACACACACACACACACACACACACACACACACACACACACACACACACACACACACACACACACACACACACACACACACACACACACACACACACACACACACACACACACACACACACACACACACACACACACACACACACACACACACACACACACACACACACACACACACACACACACACAGAGAGAGAGAGAGAGAGAGAGAGAGACAGACATCATCGCAAAAATAGTCAGAACGGATTCAGGGGACCTCAAAACGTAAAAATCCGTCGAAAACTCGAGGTCAAAAAAAATCATGATTCCTCTACTTTCCTTATATCTGTATACAGATAGGAAAGTAAAAATGAATCATTTTAGGTGAACTGAGACACTGCTGTAGAATCCGTATATAATTGATAGCGGAGTCTCAATAAACCTGAAAACTAGCAAGGCTGGAGGCCCAGTCACACTCTATAGATATAGCGCTAGATATAGTATATATTAGGAACATATCTTATAGTACCTTAATATACAAAGAACCACAGTTTCATTAAAAAATATTTATTTATTTTTGTGTACCTATTACAAACTTGTATACTGCCCCATTTAGTATCTTTAAACCTGAATATATATTTTTTTTTTATTTGAAATTTTGGGAAACTAAACCAAGGAATGTACACTACCTTTTTAATTATATTAGGTGACGTAATCATTAAAAATGGCAGACGGTAGCCGTTATGGCAAGTGATATATTATTTGAAACCCTTTCCAATGATATCAATATAACTAAAATATTTTTTCTTTTTACTCATAATGAATTCTTTGTTTTAAATGTTCAATGTTATCAACTGGTGTGCCACAAATATTTAACCTTTGGCACTGTATTATTCTCGTTTAAAATCAAAGATTTTTATGAATTCATATCTCATGACGGTTCAAAAAATAAATAGGAGGTGGAGGGACTTTAGATCCGCATTGTATAATCGAGAGCAGAGGCTATGTGAACCTGAAAATTAACACAGCTGGAGGCCTAGTCGTACCGTATACATCTTCAGAAATCTAAACGCGGACCATATAAGCGAAATCCATTAGGGACGAACTTAAGTTGGAGTGAGGTGGAAGTCGTACATACCGTGAGTCAGGCCATTGAGGTAGTGCGCTGCACAGCTCATATCGCAATGAGTCTCAAGGATGTAAGCATACTTATATTTATTTAAATCTCTATATTCCACACGAAAAGTTCGAAATGGTATATTTTAATTTTGGATGTATGAAAATGAATAATCCACAATACGACACTTCAGTGGAAAGTCAATTTTAATGATTTATAGGACAACGTAACAAAACAATTCGAAGGAACATGAACTTAAATAGATTGTTGCCATTAAGGTTAAGAATAAATAAATGTAATGAAAATCCCAATAAACCAAATTAACAAAATTATGCTGCACATTAAATTACTATTATAATAAGCTTTCAAATGAGCTGTCACACTTAACAATACGTACCACTTTTATATCGTGCTAAAGGGCGCTAAAATCAAAAGTAACCCTATAAACAGTCACATTTCTAAAAATTATTCATTAAATTACATTTGCGTTGATGTGTAATACTTAGTACGTTTTCTATTTAAATTGTATTGGTTAGTAGTGGGAAGGAGGAGAGGGGAATGTTGTGTGTCAGTTTAGGATGTGATAAAAATGTGCCAGCCTTAGAATAAAAATCGACCTAATTTAAACAATTCTTTGTATTAATTTGAAGCAAGTGGTGATACAATTGAAATCAGCATAATAAAAGGAAGCTTAAAAATTTGTGTGTTATGTTGGGAATGGGGTGCTAAAACACTACGACCTAAAATATTTATTGTACCCCTTTTGTCGCTAATGCAGCAAGGAAATGTCGCAATGCCTACAACGATCCTTCCAATCATATCTTCCTTGAGTGGCTTCAAGTTAGGTAAATATCACTCTTCTATTTAATATGCTCTTAGGTATAGTGTCCTTGGATTTTGGAGTTCTACACATTGTCAGAATGTGAATGGAGATTTTGTCTTCCTCTTCACAGAATCTGCTCACTATATTCTACTACTCTTAGTTCACTTAAGGTGTCCTTTTAGTGGGCAATGCCCAGTAAGGATCCCTGATACAATACGTAACTTGTTCTTGTAAAATTGGTAAAAATATAGGGTGTTCTATTTATAAAATACTGTCATTGACGTCATTACAAGATGATTACAAGATATATTGAATTATGAGAAAATAAACTAAATTAAAATAAAAAGTTTACTTATTTTATTTTACGTCTTGGTCATATATCACATTTGAGTTGGAATTTTCTTTTTATTTACTTTTATAATAATGCCTAAATATACGTACTAATGAAGGTGCTAACCTTATTATTTAAATAATATCAACCAAAAAATTATTAAACATTTTCTAAAACAAAAATGTTTATTGTAGCATTTTATTTTCTACGGCGCTCTGTAGTACTTGTCGCGTTCAAGATCGAAAATAGTTCATTTTAATTTTTAGACTGACCCGAGTCGAGAGACAAAACTACCAAGCCTCCTAGTACGTATATATAATCAACTGCAACGTTGCCAAACCAAAAGCGCGCAGCGAATAGCTTAAGGCGCCCAGTTGACATGTAACATTAAACATCTTATACACAGCGAAATGTATATTAGCAGCGCACCAAGCGGCGAACGCCTGAACTAATATTTTATACAGGATCAAAAAACGGCTCAAATGGGTGTCCTCGAGATTTTTGTGTTAATGGGTGTTTTAGGGTGTCTACATCATCTGAAACAATTTTCAATGGGTTGTCACTGGGGATCCGTATATCGGAAGCCCAGTAACAGCGGAGTCTCAGTGAACCTGAAATTTAACATGGGGGGAGGCTCAGTAATACTTTGTAGATATATATATATATATATATATATATATATATATATATATATTTAACATTTAATCTAATAGCGACTTGATTATATATTTAAAACCTGTGAACCTTGGTAGTACTACAAAGGAAGATTCATTACCTATAGGATTATGTGATCAGCTACTACTAAAAATGGACGACATGAATAAGTTATTTCGCTCGCATCTTTAAATCACCAGCGACAGAACAAAAAAACAATACGATACTTAAGCCACAGAAGGATGTCTCAAGGCAGGCGACTAAGTCTGGCTCCATAACCCAAACAGACAAAAG
>OV651817.1:89206-125584 GCA_927349885.1 Psylliodes chrysocephalus | reverse complement strand
TTTAAAATGGTATGTTATGATTGAGCGCAAAGCGGAAGAAACTAAATTTACGATAAATTAAAAGAAGATTTAAGGAAGCGAAAAGGAGATATGAAGAAGGAGCTGTACAAAACAGGTGGAGGTATTTCAAATATTCCTAATGAACTACCTGGAGACGAGCTGTTACTATCGATTGTACATGAACATACAGTGTATGGCATGAATACCAATTTTGATAGTGATGGGCCTACAGAAGTATTACAGGATGTAAGTGCAATTTATACAATACAATGTTAACAAGAAAATTAATTAAACATTTCTGTTATACTTTGAAGCACTCAGTTACTACTTTTTTGTAAAATGTTTTAGGAAACGAGCTTTTTTGATGATATATTTGAAATGAACGAATCTAATGATATTGCTGGAGATAGAAGTGAAAAGTCAGAGGAAAAACAAGACAATCCAACAAATGGCGACGTTAGTAATAAAATGAAGCAAAATTCAGAGTTAGAATTCAGCCCTAGGAACTCAAAACCAAATGCAGTTCTCAAGAGGAACAGAAAAGGTATGCTAATTATTTTTTTCTAAAACAAGATAAATCTATTCTGTTTCTGTACTCTGGTGCATTAAAAAAGAAGTAATGTAATCATAATTTATGTTATAGGTTTACACGCCAAGTTCCTCAATAAATTTAAAAAAGAAGAAAACAGAACTCAGTCGCAGAAGACCTACTGTCATAAGAACATTAACATCTTCTAGATTAGGTGAAAAATATGAGCAACTGGTTAATAAAAAATTGGAACTAGTGGAGTGTTATAAAAAAGAACACTTGCTGAGAATGCAAAGCTTAGAATTGGATATTGCACTTAAAAAGAGACAATTAGAGGCTGGCACTACTTCTGCAACACATAATTCAAACAGTGTTTTTTTAGAAGATCAGACTATGTATCAATTTTCTCTAAGATCAGTTCTAAATGTGTTTTAACCTAAATAATTTTTTTTTTGTAGTTGTGATTTTATTTCGAATACAAAAACATTTTATATTGTATTTTATATATATACTTTATTTGCTTAAATAAACAGTTTTTAGCATCGTCAATATACTCAAAAATCGTAAAAAATATACCTACATTTTATATTTAAAATAAAAAAATTAGACATTTTAGTTAAAAGTTATTAAATAAAAAAAGTAAAACTATTTACAAAATTGATAATCAAAATATATATATAAACCTACCATTCACAAATATTTAAAGTAAATTATTAAAGTAATTGACTATTTCATTGCGAAATACTCTATTGTCATTGATAACATTGTGGGGTACTTCTGCAATGTTTCCCATTTCTATTAAATAATTAAGTTCCTGCATATTAAGCTCATTTTCTTCAGGGGGCATTTCTTCGTTCATATTTACTGCAATATTGTGAAGAACTGCAGTTGCAGGAATCACTGCTAAAGCAGTAGTGACTCTTAATCGAATGCCGTAAGCTAGCACAGGAAATCGTCTCTTCCACACTCCAATTAACCGTTCTATAGTGTTTCTTGTGCTTATGTGAGATGAATTATATAATTGTTCAGCTGGAGTATGTGGCTCAAATAATGGTGTTAATAGGTAATTTTGTAATCCATAACCACTATCACCTACAAGATGAAGTAAAATTAGTATGACAAAGTAAGTACATACTCATATATTACAAAAAACATACCTAAGAGTGTTGAATTTGCATATGTCCCTTCTTCAAAATTCATTCGAATCCTACTATTCCTAAAAATGGTCATATTGTGTGTTGATCCTGGCCAGCGGCAAACAATATCTCTTACCAGTAATTGTGCATCTCCTACTACTTGTGTGTTTATTGAAAAGAAACCTTTCCTATTACGATAAATTTCACCATCTTGATTTTCTTTAACAAATAAAGTAACAGGTTAACTATAATATGTGTGTGCTGATTTCTTTACTACCACAAGTAACAATTAATACATTGTATGGATTTTGATAATTTTGAAATAGAAAAATCCATAATATAAATTGAGAACTATCAGAGGACTAATTGACCAGTGAATGGTTTAATATTCGTATAAGATGAATAAGTTGAAATTGAACTGTTCCACTGGTTTTCGGACAGTTTGCATTAAGTTTTAAAGAAATCTGAACAAACCTTATGAGGATGTACTACATATGCATTACCTGGTGATTGTATTCGGATGTGGGTACCATCAACGCATCCTAATACCCTAGGAAACGATGAAATTCTAAAAAATTCATTCTGGACTGAGAGCATTTCCCTTTCCACAGGCATTCTGACATATCTTGGTCTCAACACTGCACTTATTGTTTCAGATACTCTTCTTACAATACGAGAGGCAGTTGAAGTATGCATGCCCATAAAATTGGCAATGCTGCTTAAGTGCTCACCAGTTGCATAAAACCTGAGGCAGGTTAATATTTGGTTTATAGGAGAAACGCTCATATTTCTGAAACATGAAACGTGATGTATTACAATGGTGTCTTGGTCGTGTTACGGAGCTTAAATTTGGAACCGATGGCATCTCTCGAATTGCAATTGTCAAGACTGCAAAGGGTGTCACTAAAAGAGCCATTTCCAGAATATGTCCACTGCCTGTATTTTCAATTGAAAGTTAAAGACTTTCAAGGCCGGGAGTATGTTAAGTTTGCTTGTTGATGGACGAGCCGACGAGCCGCCACTGTTTCTATGTTACTATAGATATAAGTTTAATGAAATGTTAATTAAAAATTAATGTCAATTCAAGATACATATTTGTCACCTATGATAAAAAATAAACGGTTTCCTCTGAATTCACTTCTTTAAAAGTAACCAGCGCCCTTCACGCCCAACCATAAACCGTAATGGAAAAATCTACAATTTTTTTACATCAACTAACTTTTCAATGCTCGCTATCTGTTAAAATCAAAGCTTGTTCTGCGATGTCATTCATTTCTCTTAAATTTTCGATAATTCATTACTACCTGAATCAGATTGTAATCAGAATCAGGGTACATAAACTATGGTCAAATTTCATATCCCGTCGACGCCCGAGTTGCGAACTCACAGGTGCACAATTTTGGAGGGCGCCCGAGTTGCGACAAATTCAGGTAGTTTTATATTACGCCCGAGTTGCTAACGCACGAGTTGAGAAAGTACCCCTAAAATGCACGATTATCCATATTGTATTTTAATCTTAAAATTCCAGAATTTACAGTTGTCAAACTATTATTCAACTAAAAGAATTTTCATGAATAAGTAGGTAGGATAGCTGGTCAACTACAATAATTATTTCTAGAGTTATAAGGTTAAAATAAAATTTAAAAAATGGCACATGAATTAACTTTTATTTTTATTCTGAACATTTTTGCCTATATGTTGGAGTGTAACAGAGACGTTTTATTATTATTTAAAATTTGTATCAAGTAAAACAAAACATAGCTGTTATCGCAAATCACGAACTACAAATGAAAAATGAACCTTCTTGTGCATTTAAGCCGCTCTAACAAATACATAAAATATTCCCAAATTGTTTCATATAAAATGGAATTCGGTTTAATAACTACTAATTTTTCTTACCTTCAAAAGCCCTAAAATATTCACCAAATCCCCATTTTTAATTTTAAAATAATTTATAAATTTTACTAATTTATAAAAAAAATAAAAATTAATAAAATATTTTTTTCAAATTAGTCCCCAACCCAGATTCGATCCCGGGCTTCATGCTTGGAAGACAGATGCTGTGTCCTCATCTCCACCTACACTTTTGTGATTTAAGTTTTAATACCTACTCGTATTTAAATTATGCAATGGTCGATCGTAAAACATTGCTTCGGTCGATTCGACCAGGAAAATGACAGAAAACATAGGATCTTTGGGGCATTCTAAAACTAATATCTTGATAATATTAAAATTTATTTTATAAACCAACATTCATACGCAATTTTATTAAGAAAAAATCTGATGTGTCCAACACATTACTTTCTTGTCTAGTTATTACAGGCATTTTCCGGTTATTTTCTACCTATTGTACCTATCACCTCTGTAAATGAACCGAAAAATTAAAATTTTCCACTTTTATTCAACTTTTTCCATTACAGTCCATTTTAAAGAAATCATGTATAAATAAAATTTATAGATATCGAAATCGCTTTTATTTAAACAATTTTCTTAAAAATTTAATTTTTCACATTTTGTCAAATTTAGAGAATCATTTTAGAGAAATTAGATAGGGGACAAGAATGATAGAAAATTATGTATGTGATGTCTTAATGTTCCTTTTCGAACGTAGACATTTTTGTGTGGTTTCTGTGTCTCGGCAACATAGTAAATATGTTAAAGAACATACACTGAGAGATATATATTTAAAATGTTTTTTGTTGAGAAATTTCTTGCTACCACAAATAAATTTTCAGCTACAAAAAAAAAATACATTCATGCAACTAAATAAAATGCTTTTTAAAGTAGTTTTGTCGCAAAACAAAAAAAAAATTGTTACCTTTGCAAATATTTTTTTTCAGTCTATAGAATCAGCAAAAATAATTTTTGCTCTTAAAAATAGTTTTTAATTACTAAACATTTATTTTCTGTAATACAAATTCAAAATATTAATACGTATATTTTCTATCATAACAATTCACTTTTTAAGTCCAATAAAAAATATCTTTAGAAAATAACGATCGGTTTCGATCGAGAGCTTTTTCGTCTGTACTCGAGAAAATTTTCCTGTATTTGGTGTACTCTATTCAGTCCGTTCCTGGTATATCAACAGGCACAGACAAGAACCACAGCTTATACAATAAAGCTCCACAACTCCGTGTCGGCGTCTTTGATCTGGCGGTCGAGAACCAAGCAAGACGGAATGGTGCTATCTCTGTTAGATTCGAGGGAAAAGTCGGGTCCGGATTAAACAATTTTTTTATTATTGAAAAAATTGAAAACCTTGGTGTAATAAGGTTGGTTACATGCCATATTAAGTAAGTTTTGGGAAATTAAATTTTTAATTTGTTTTAAATCTGTCAAATATAATTAAAAAAATTATTTAAATATAAATATTACGAAAAATGGCACATCTTTTAAAGGTAAAATAATTTGTATGTGGCTAGTAAAATCCGCGTTAACAAATGTTTTGAGCTAAAACAGTCACTTCACGACAAATTGTGGCTTGGATCCTTTTTACACCAAGGGCTTCAATTGTTGAAGAATTTTGTCACGCTCGTGGATGCAAATCAAGTGGTAACCCGTGTGTCTGGCAAGTGTTACTCTTCACGCAAAGGATTTATACCTAGATAAACGAATGCTTCGACTAAGGTCTGGGAACTCTATGGTATTTTGGAATTATAAAGAATTTGTGCTTTTATTTTAACAATATTGGTTATATTTAGATGTATTTTTATTAATTGAAATACAGATTTGTAGAAGTAATACTTTGACAGTTTTTATTAATATACTCGTAATATATTCAATTTTTATCTGACCATACCGAAGTAGGGAATTTTGAAACTTTATAGTAATGTGAAATTTGAATTACAATATTACACGAAATTACATAAGTAGTACTTATTTTAGGTAGGTACTAAATTTGTACTTGGAGAAAGTAATATCGATTTTTACAAGAAAACTTGAAAAGTAAATTAATTTAGTTCCTATTTCTGATGTAAAACTTAAACCAAGAAAACAAATGAATAGTAGTTAGTTCAACAAGGGTGGATATGATAGCCATATCACACAAAGACGAAGTTTGAGCACGACGTCGTAGGCGGAGTACTCAATCGTCTGATTGTGATATGAACAATCCACTCGATATGGTCAGTATATTTTTTCTACGACTCACTAACGAAAATCTACAAATTTAAAAAAATATTTTAGGTTATTTAGACAAAATAACTAATTTTAAAATAATTTACGAAGTTGACTAATTTATAAAATAAAATAAAATAAACATGAAAAATTAATTAGTCCTCGGCCTAGATTCGATCCCAGGCTTTTCGCGTAGAAGGCAAATGCTCTGTCCTCATCTTCACCGAAACTTTCAGGACTTTAATTTTAATACTCGTAATTAAATTAGTATCATGTAGTTTGATTAAAATTTTTTTTTTTAAATGTGGACACAATAAAAACAAAAATGCTATTATTTATCGAGCCTACACAAAAATTTTACTGTATATTTAATATCAATAACTAAAATATATATTGACAATTAGTTTAACAGAATTGTCACTTATTTAAAAAATTTTAAATAATAGAAGTTGGGTGACCAAAATATGAACGTGATATGTAGATTTAATTTTGTTAAAGTGTTCTCACTACCTAAAATGGATATGAAATATATTTGTAGTTGAACGCAATAGCATACTTTTTCGTTTTGTAGCATGTGCATAGATTGGCTAATATCCATGCACAGATTACAAAAAGAAAAAGTATGCTATTGTCTTCAATTGAACAAATATATTTCATATCCATTCTAGGTAGTGAGAACACTGCAAAAAAAAATTCTCCAATCACCGTTCATATTTTAATCAACCGACTGCTATTATTTTTAAAATTTTAAATAAATGACAATTCTGTCAAACTAATTGTCAGTATATTTTTTAGTTATTGAGAATAAACATACATTAAAATAGGTTATTCTTTTGGAAAACGTTAGCATGGATGACTAAAGGGTATTGGGTTAATTAATTCTAAAAGTGTGGTACAAATGTTATTTTTTGTAGCCAATTCTTCAAAATTATTTTGAAATATCTTTTCAATATTGAATATTAGTTCTACAAATTCATCATTTGACAGTTGCAGATTTCCAAATGTATCTGAATTGGCGTTATCATATGCCTTTAAAAAGCAATAAAAAGAAAAATCATCTAATTCAACGTGATCTTTGTTATATTTAAGACAGGTATCACAGGAGTGGATCCGCAAGGCTTTTATTAAAAGGTAACCACACACATACCTGTTAAATTTTTTCTGTAGCAACTCGTCTTTACAATAATTTAGGGTGTTAATAATTTCATCATAAAATAAAATACAAGGTGTTCCATTTAAAAAACATACATTTTAATTTGCCAGCCAAAAACGTGACACCCTGTATATCCAAAGATATTTTTAAAATATGTAGGTATTTTTCAAATCCATATAACTTTTAGTTAAAACTTTTTTGCGTGTCTACAACAAAATAATGAACAATAACGCACTAATGGGATACCCTGTATAAATTATATTTTTAACAATGAAAATTTCTTATAATGTGTTACTTATCGGTTTGGGTCCTTGGGAAAACTAAAGAATGTTTTCTTGCAGGTATAACCCTTATTAAAACAGCTTTTGACTGCACAAACAGAATGATGTCTTTTTTTTCACTTATTCTACTCACAGCTAAAGAGTCACCAAAATAATAACAGTACCTTTAACTCAAACAAAATCAACGAAATTATAGGCTCCACGAAATTATACAATCAACGAAATTATACGCACGACTCAACACCTTACCTAAGTACGCTTCTGAACGCCAAAACCATCTTTTCCCTCCGAAGGCGGAGCTGAAGCAATGCGCGACGAAATCGACGCAAACCGTTGCCGCCAAGAGAGTGTTTTAGCTGTATTGTATAAGCTGTGCAAGAACAAGCCGGTGATTGATTTGTGATTTTAGTTATAATTACCCTAGCCGCCAACAAAGTTCATCCACGTTACGTTGGCAAATCGTAGGTCTGACGCCATTTTTGCAATAATTGTGCATAAGTTGTGTTCGTTTTCCAATGGATTACAACAGAGAAGCTGACTAATTGGGGACTTCAAGATTTTGTTGAAAATTTTAAGGGTAAGTACATAACGTATAATATGAAAGTATTTTATATCTCCTAATTTATCGGTTTCAAATGTATTGACCCCTCACTTTAACGTTAATTAAGAAAAAAACAGTAGATAATGCGAAAAATCTTGCAAACTTTTTTCATTAAGATATTAGAAATTCCTTTTTCTATTTTGATGGAACTTGGAGGCTATTTTGATGGAACTTGGAGGCTATTTTGAGTACTGAGGGTTAAATTTATTTGTTCCAGTGACGTTAACAGATATATCTAACAAAACACATGTATGGCAGTGTTTTTTGATATTTTTATTAAATTAAGAAATAGAAAACAATAATGTTTTGTAATTATTTTTTTTGTGCCACTTTTTGGCAAATTAAACATGCACATCTGTATAGCGTTTAGATATACATGAAATAACCTAGAATAAGAAATAAGAATTAGTAGGAAAGATGACAAACTTTTATCTTTTTAGGTATGCCTTATTTTATTTAATTTTGTTTGGAAATTGATAATGCGCATGCCCCAAAATTTTTTTTGTTTTAAATGTTCCGGCTTAAGTTTTTTTTAATGAATTTTGACAGTTTTACAAAGTATTCGGGAGACTGAGTCATTTTTTGCAACAATTAAAACTGCCTGTTCAAGGTAACAACATACTTTTCAACTGCAAGAAAAATACTGTTTAACAACTAAAAACCTACTTTTGAAACATATAAAACTACTTTTTAGTAAGTAAAATTTTACTTACTAAGTAAAATTTTACTTTCTAACCACTAAAATTAATAAAAACTAAAAAGTACGTGATTAGGGACTAAAAAGTAAGTTTTTTTAATGAATTTTTACAGTTTTAAAAAGGATTCGGGAGACTGATTAATTTTTTGTTGCATTTAACAGTATAACCTTAGCTTTTACAGATCTTAAAAACCTAAATTTAAACATTTCTCAAAAATACCTGACATTAATTTTTATCTAAATTCTTAACTTACTGAGCTAGAGGAGGGGGTTTCCAGGGTCCACGACTGGTGCTAAAGTTTATTAAAATTCGAAATTTGCGTTTCTGAGATAGTATTAATAAAGAATTTTTTTCTAGATATTAAGGAAGGATCGTTTGGAATGGCCCACCTGGTAGATAGAAGAATGTTATGTTTTTATGTTCCTACCTATTTTAGTTAATAATCCTAATGTCATGGATTTTCTTATTCTATTCTATATTATAATAAACAGAAAACAATATATTTAGAATAAAATTTCTTTTAGGATTTTTCACAAAGAATTAATACCGGATTAATTTAAAGCTACTAACTGCTCATTTGAAATTTCTTGATACATATGCCTTACGTTATTATACGTCTAAAGACAAATAAGTTTAAATTATCAAATAACATTTTTATATTACATAACCTACTGAATTTTTAAAATTCAAATACATTTTTGAAATATTTAGCAATATAACTAATATATTTATTACAAAATAATCGTCTCTTTTATTTTTGAAACCCTTCCTCTCCTATGTTGATCTGTATTTCCACAACAGGTAAAATAAAAATGTATGTAAATTATATAGGTAGGTATATATTAGGTAAATTGTGCTCTAATAAATATATATAGTTTCTAATGCACGGCTAAAAAGTTAATTTTTCTATTTTTACAGAACTGGTTTCATTATGAACAAATATAAAGTTCAGTTATCCTCGGTAAATTTGGAAATTTGACATTTTTTAATACATGCAAAACATTCTTGTATTTCGACTTTAACTAAACTTAATTTTTTTATAGAAAAAACGGCCTAAGAGCTGAAGAAACCAGCCCTAAATAGCAAAATTTATTTTTAACCATCAACAAATAATTTTTAAAGGTAAAAATTAACTGTATAATCATTAAAATCTACTTTTTAAAGGTAAAAGGTTACTTTTAAACCACTACACACTACTTTTTAACCACTAAAAACAATTTTTTAAAGGTAAAAATTAATTTTTTATCAATTAAAACTACCTTTTCAAGGTAAAAAAAATATTTTTTATTGCAAAGAAAGTAATTTCTTAATCAGTACCTAATTTTTAACCAATAAAAACTACTTTTAATTAATAAAAACTATTTTTTAACCACTAAATGCCTAATTTTTAACCAGTAAAATCTATTTTTAAGGGATAAAAAATAATTCTTTAACAATTAAAACTGCCTGTTGAAGGTATCAAAATACTTTTTAACTGCAAGAAAAATACTATTTAACCACTAAAAACCTACTTTTTGACCATAAAAACCTACTTTTTAGTGAGTAAAATTTTACTTTCTAACCATTAAAATTAATAAAAACTAAAAAGTAAGTTTTTAGGGACTAAAAAGTAATTCCAAAAAAGTGAATTTATTAACCGTAGCAAAGTACTTTGGCTGTCGCCTATTTTAATAGAGTTTTTTGTAAGGGTTAACACATTTTTTGCTACCATAGCAAAAAATTTCCTTCGGTGTAGTATTTGAGCTTTTTTCTTGCGTGAGGACTCTCTAGCCTCCTGACTGACTGGTAATTTTCCTCCCCGTAGAGTCGACCAATGTAAGAATATAAGCTTCACGACCGGCGTCAATGTAATTTGTTTCCAGGCTGTTATGCGTGGTCTTTCTTGGTTATTACTAACTACATGGTACGTGTCTAGAGAGCCTTCGCTCTCAAATCATCGGCATATTCTCATGGAAATCGATAACGTCGATAAACAAGGAGATGTGTACCGAGACCCACATAAAACCGATTGGTTTGGATACGGGGTGGAGCCAGGGGCAGTGTTAAAAACCGTTAAAATATCTCCTAATACTAAAAATGATATAGATGAAGTTGCAGAACATCTACGGGACGCAATTATAACATCATATCACAATAATGGCTCTTTAAAGAACAGGAAAACTTCTAGGTAGGTGAGCTGGTGTAACACCGAATTTGCCAAACTCAGAAGAAAAACACGTAAACTTTTTAATAAGACTAAAAAGAATGAGTGGGGGGAATACACTGAAACACTCACAGAGTATAACAAAACTCTTAGGAAATCTAAAAGAGATTCATGGAGAACATTCTGTCAGGAAATTCAAAATACAACTGAAGAATGCATTCGAGCAAAAGATCCAATAAACCCTGTAAGGACTTTAAAAACCCAAACAGGGGAATACACTAAAACTAGAATGGAAACATTAGAACTACTTTTTAAAACTCATTTCCCTGATTGCACAACAAACTCGAATGCAGCAAACCAAACCCACACGAACTGGAACTCTCAAAAAAGAGTCTCCAGCCAAGAGCGGGAAACTGCTAAACGGGTAGTCACAACAGATAAAGTAACATGGGCAAAACGCACCTTGAATCCATACAAATCACCGGGACCAGATGGGGTACTGCCTGTGTTTTTGCAACAGGCAACCTGGCACCGCATATTTATAGGCTCTACAGGGCAAGTTTGGTGCATAAACATGTACCAAATACCTGGAAATAAAGCAGAGTTGTCTTTATACTTAAACCGGGGTGTCCAATGTATGCCGTGGCAAAGGCCTATAGACAAATAACTCTAACGTCATTTCTATTGAAAGGATTGGAAAAACTGATTAATCAGCATTGAGACCATTTCATACAAACCAACATGCCTCTCAATCAGCAAAATGTGCTATGCATCATCACGTAACCAAGATAGAGGGGGTTTCAGAAGCCAAGAAATAGTCCTAGGAGCATTTTTTGACATAAGAGCTTTTGATAATACCTCCTTTAAATCAATGGTAGCTGCCGCTCACAAACATGGAATAGAAGACACCATCTGCTGGTGGATAGAAGATATGTTACGCGGACGGCAAGTACAGGCACAAATGTTTAGTGAAACCATGCAGGTGAATATCCACAGGGGATGCCCACAGGGTGGAGTCCTTTCTCCTCTACTGTGGAACCTAGTGTAACGGTTGGAACCGTTACTTTGTTATTTTGACACAATCGCCTCTTACTCAAATGTCTTTTGTCGTTTATGCCTTGTGTCAAAAGTTTTATTTTTCATTTTATTTGTATGAATCAAGTAGATCACCTTTATTTTAATTTATCTTGTTCATCCGATGTACTAAATGAGTTTTATTTATCGTAAAATCCATCTGTTTTTATAAGGTAAGTTTTAATAATAATATATTATTAAATATATATATATATATATATATATATATATATATATATATATATATATATATATATATATCAATATACATATATATATATTTTGTACAAAGATTTCTTAAATAAATTGTCAAGTTTTAAACATAACCTCAATATCAACAATGAATAACACATGATTAGTTTTATGTAAAATTATATATTATTTTTTTGGAATAAAATATTATGCTTTACTATATTTAAATATATTAAATAAGATTTTTCCTTTTCATATTAGTTTTAGTTTCTGTGAAATTATTCATTTAATAGTTAAAGCATTTTATCTAATTCCTATTTAAATTTCCTATCTTAATATTTTAACCCTTTTTTAGCTCATGGCTATATCTAGATGGTTTTGGAGTCATCTCTAGACGTTTTTGGATTTATATCCAGACGTTTTGGTCTCATCGCTAGATAGTTTCGAGTTCAAGTTTGAATAACGAAGATCATTCTCACGTTTACCATATATCTTGAAGATCATTCACGTTGCAGAATTATGCAGAATTACGAAAAAGGATTCCGAATCCCTTTGTGAAAGTTGCCTGACGAAATACCATAAGATAACCTTGATTTACATTCCGTATATTACCTAACTTACCAAAAGATAAGTGCATACTCAATAAATCATTTTAAATTTGAATTTAGTACAACTTATGTGAATTAGAATTTGCTAATTACTTTATCTAAAGCATGGTTTAAGTATTATTTTTTAGTGGTTAGTGATTTTCTATATTTTTATCACTAATCTAGAGTCAAGTGTAGTAAGCTTTAAATATAGTGGTGCTCAACTTCTTTTTCAAAGTTATTCGAGTTATTTAAAAACCTAACCCACGCCCTATAAATTGAGCTCAAACACATATAACAAGTAGATAGAATAACTACATATCACGTTACAACTGCTAAAATCACTGAACAATCAAGGGCTGTACGCCCAAGGATATACCGATGACATAGTCTTCCTTATCCGAGGGAAACACCAAACCACAGTCTTGAAACTCATGTAAAGAGTTCTTAGGCTGACAGAAATGTGGTGATTTAGGGAAAACGTCTTGGTAAACTCTGACAAGTAGTGATGCCGCGAGACGAGACGAGATGAGAGAGAGGCCTCTCTCGTCTCGTCTCGTAGGGCGAGAGAAAACTGTTCTCTCGTCTCGACGAGAAGGCGCTTCTCTCGCTCGAGAGAGCCATTCTCTGGTCTCGTCTTGTCTCGTCTCGTTTCTCTCGTGATAAAAACAAGCAAATTTAAATTTGGAAAAGATATACTTCGGACGAAACATAAAAAAATTGTAAAATTTGAAAGACAATAACAAATAATTTTTGAAGTAATTTGTCTCATCAGTACCTAAATTGGCAATAAAAAACACTTAGGGAAATTACCTTGGCATCTCTCTGTCTGTCCGTCTGTCACAATCGTTTTAATTGGACACTATTTGACATAAACAATTGAAATTTAAAGTAATCAGCGTTCCAAATTGGGCGTTAACTAAAAATGTATAGCAGGGCAGAAGTTGGAAAGGCTTTTGGTAGGTAGAGAGGGGGTAAACGTCAAACCACGTCAGACGACTTCCAGATTTTGCAGTAATGTTTACCTGTCAGTGTCGTTTCATAGAATAAGAACTGAACAATCGCATGTATTTATGGACTCTAAATAATTATTAAACTTGTATTATAATACCCAAATCATAATTCTTTA
Organism: Psylliodes chrysocephalus; assembly: GCA_927349885.1. NCBI lineage: Eukaryota > Metazoa > Arthropoda > Insecta > Coleoptera > Chrysomelidae > Psylliodes > Psylliodes chrysocephalus. Next base: position 111,942 of record OV651817.1, on the reverse strand, counting down.
AAATTTCAACAGCTATTTACAATTTATTGTACTATTTACTCGAATTTGTTATAAACATCTAAAAAATAATTTTGTACGCCAATGTATCGCGTCCACTTCGGTTAGATCCGCCACAAAACTGTCCAGTTATGTGTATGGAGTGAGAGAACTAGCAAAAGCCTTTCCAACTTCTGCCTCTGCTACAAATACTTTGTCTTAGAAGTCAGTTAGGAGGAGGTAGGGTTTCATTTGGAAGTTAGAATTTTTTTCGTGTGATATCAAATGAAAGCATTTTAAAGCATGTTAACAATATATTATACGTTCGTTTCTTTTAATTTGTCTTTGACAGTTTTTCGAAAAAAAAACACTTAAAAATTGTTGTCTTTTTTATCTCCAAAAGTAACTTCCGAAAATTTTGACTGCATGGAAATTAGTACGATTATCTCCGTTAGTAAGTTTTCGGGTGGCGCTTTTGTCGAGAAGCGCATTTGTCGAGGCGCTTTAGTCGAAGCGCTTTTTTCGGGGCGCATTTGACGGGTCACCATAAATAAAAATAGTGCAAGCCGTTTCCGAGATAATTGAGGCGTTCCATACTTAAAACTCACTGTGTATATAGAATAGGTGTGTTATAATGAACTTTTTGACTATCTGGAAATCTGATATTTTTAAATTTATGATAGGTAATTGAAAATTTTAAAGAAGTAAAAAGTTAATTGCGCGAGAGAACTCGAGAGAGCTCGAGAGGAACGAGAAATTCTCGTCGAGAGATGACACACTCTCGTCTTGTCTCGAATCTTTTTTCAAGAGGAAATGTTTCTCTCGTCCCGTACGAGACGAGACAAGATGAGACAAGAGACGAGAATCTCTCGTCTCGCGGCATCACTATACTGACAAGGCACAACTCATAACCAAAACAAGGTTGGAGGTCTTAGAAACTTTGACTCTGTTCAAATCATAGAAATAATATAGAAGACCAATATAAACATAACATTTAAGCAGAAATTGAAACCTACTGTGCATAAAAACGCGTCTCTGCGCCTGACATCGCAAAATAGTGTGTCTAGAAGCTTGCGCAATATGCATGACTTGTCCCTGTAGTGTTGCCAAATATATTAAACATACCTAACAGAAAATAATTTTAAATGAATTAATTTTTAAATTATATGATTTAAACAGTTTATATCTACGAAATATCGCCACAAAATAACTTATACACATTTAAATAATCAACTAATAATATTTATGTGTAATTACATTCCCAAAAATATATACAAATACCGTATTAATGTCATTAATACCGTATTTTTAATGTTCAATAAGCGATTCACCTACAAATTCAATATTGACCTGGCAATAGCACTAAAATCCGGTGTTTCAAGGCTATATAACGCTGCCCTTACAGGACCGTTTGTAGTTTATTATTTATGCCGCGTTTGAGAATCCACATCGGATGCATCTGAGATGTAGTAAGTAGTAAATCTTTGATCACATGATTCAGTATACGTAAATGTAATGGGACAGATGTGTCCGATGTGGATAAAAAACGCTCGAGATGTAAAAAATGCATCCGATGTGGATTCTCAAACGCGGCATTAATTACACGATGAAAGTGGTATTTTATTTTTAGTTTTGTGTAGTGTTTAGTCAAATCCTAGGTACAATAAAAGACATTTTTACATTGGCTAATGAAAATGTAATCAATGTATTAGGCAGCTGTTATATTTATTACAAGATTTATGTCTGCAAATCTAAACCTACCTAAGAATTATAATTATGTAAATAGAGAGCTGTATATTTATATACAGGCTGCCCAGCGACGGGGAGACATTATCGATATCGGTTTTAAGGCATTTTAAAACATAAACCCGATCTCAACAATCTTAGGAACTCTTCTGTCACTCGATATTTTAATCGGTACTTCCTCTTCGCTTTTTGGCTGGAACAACAATTATTTACATTTCTTCATTCCTTACCGCGTTCGAACCAGTAAGGTTTAAAGAAATTTAAAAAAAAAACCTACTATGTTAATGATTTTCTTATGGATCCCATCTTCAGATCTTGACTTAATGTATATAAAACTGTTTCCTTTTCTAACAAAAATAATCCTAAAAATCGGGCAACGTGGTAAAGAATTATCGCTCAACATACATAAAAAAATATTTCAACGAATTGAGAATATCCTACCATTTTGAACATATATTATAAAGTATATAAAATGATAGATAAATCCAGTTTAGAAGGTATTATAAATAAACTGTGGAAATATCGAGAATCTCGATTTTGAATCGGAAAAATATTCTACGCAATTTAGTATGAAAACTGATCAAAATGAAACACATGAACGACAAACTGTTATTGACAACTTTCTTCAAACGTTTTCTATTTTTCCGAAAACTAACTAGATAGTTCGAAAATCATTTCCTTCGTTAAAACGCCTCTTGTTCCGAAAAAGGTACACGCCTGCCAACATTCATCGTTCATAAAAAAAGTGGTAGATACAAAACGCTTCGTATTGTAAGGCCAAAATATATTTAGAAATCGAAATAGTCATATAAACAAAAAAATCATATGAGTGAGATAACTACCAAATTAATGATTTACAAGTTTATTCCTATTATTTATAAAATAGGTTTGCAATGTGCTGGTGTGGAATGTTATCATCGACTAAAAACTTTAAATCTTTGTATTAAATTGATCGAAAACAAACTATAAATTGGTTTAGGCTATATAGAATGTTTCTAGTAAGCAGCAACTAATTTTTATTATGGAACCGAAAGACCCTTTTAAAAAGGTTCAAAATTAAAATAAAATATGTACCAAGTAAATGTAGTAGTATTTTTTAATTTTTTAATTTATATTGAAAATGGTAACATGAAAGGTTTTCTGTCTAACGACTCATAGTCTCGGCTGACAAAATGTAAAAAAATATCGAACATAATATTCCTGGGCCCTATTTTGCACTCCCCAGATTAAATTTAGTTGTAGCAAATGATATTATCAAATAAGATGTCAAATCACAAGCAAAATCTCGTGACTACAGTACTAATGATTGCCTGTTTGGAAAAGTATCTTTGTTTGTAAATATTTATATGCATAGTTATATTTAAATGCGCGAGTTAAATGTTAAGTATAAACAAAATCCGCCCATTATGTATATACGTTTAGTTACCGACCCTAGTAGATAGGCAATTTGTTATTGTTTTAAGTTTTACCGTAGGGAGAGAGAAAATCAATATTAGGATAAATGGTCCAGCTCCTTTCTGGTTACGTAAGTACCTAAAAAGTATTTTAGTTTTTGGTTAAGTAATTAATTATTGTAAGAGTGATTTTCTTGTGATAGTACCTAATTTAGATTGTGGATTAAAGTTTTTTTATATAATTTCGCTGTTTAATAATAAACGTAGTCAAAACCGGAGCACGTGGTTTTTCTGGAAAGTATTTTTAAAATCACAAGCAAAATCTCATGACTACTGTACTAATAATTGCCGAAAATTAACTAATTCATATTTTATGCCATATCTTTCTTAATAAGGACTGTCAGAACCATATTTACCTTAACTTGAAATTTTTTTAATCGTTTTTTGTATAGAATCATCTCTAAAAATGTATGATTGAAATATCGTGCGAACTATTTGTTCGATCAATAAAAAACTTGCACCGGTCCTGTTCGCGCCAGCACCGTTATACGCATGAGCTCCGACACATTATTTTCTCCTTATGATTTCATTTTTGATATATGGAATCGGCTTTCTATACTATTTCTATGGTTCAAATAGAAGGTGTTTGCGATATCATTCTTTACGATTTTTATTTGATACATGAGTTATCTAAAATGGACCGTAATGGAATAATTTAAGAAGTGTAAAAATTTTAATTTATATATATATATATATATATATATATATATATATATATATATATATATATATATATATATATATATATATATATATATATATATATATATATATATATATATGTTTCAAATTTACTTGAATTTCTTGGAATTTTTACTGTGACTAGGAGGTGTTTTAGACTTTATAGTGCGATCTATACACAATAACTTCACAAAATTGATTTAAAATTTTACTAATAAATGGAGCTCAACCAATACGTTTACTCATGCTCTCATATGGTTAGATTTTTATTTATTTTAATGAAACAATGGAAACGATACAAATTTAAAGACATCCATTCTTTTATTCCGTTGAAGCTCCGTTTGCTCGATGGTCACGTGATCAAATAATTTACTTACTCTGCTTTACTCTAGGAAGTACCTACTTTTCAAACGTAAGAGTTTATTAATGAAGAAACAAATTACATTTTATCATTTCTTTGCTCTTTGTTATTTCTATTTTATCATCAATAAAATACTTAAATTGAATCACTTTATCTCAATCAGATTAGAAATCAAAACTTTCACCCTTGTTTTGACTACTGTTAAAAATGTACACGGTATAATATCTAACTATAGGGATAAAAAGAGCTTTTATTGTGACTGGCACCACTTAAAACACTTAAAAAATTATGTCGTCGCACTATTACTACTCACAGAGAGTTTTTACTCATTCACTTGGGTGAATTATTGCTGGATTAGGGCAATTAGTAGCCGATGCTGACGAAAATAGACTGGAATTTATTTCCACTTTGAATAGCTGAAGCATAAATTTATATATTTAGTTCCTGTTCATTGGCGTAGAATCTGGTTCATGAAATCAAATTATTTTAATAAAGCGTCTGACCACGTAATTAGCAAAAGTCCTTTAAAAACGTTAATCTGTACGAGCTTGCTTTGGATTTCATCCATCTGTTTAAAATCTCTTACTTTGTTTTTCAAAATAAATAGAAAAGTGTAACCAAAAAGAAGCTAACTATATATAAGGCATGGGCCATAAAACTGAAGAGAATGGAAGAAAATTTCAGACACTTATTCATATTTAAAATAACCAAAAAAGGTTGACAGCTGTGTGCACGTAGTTTAGACACAGCTTATACAATACAGCTAAAACACTCTCTTGGCGGCAACGGTTTGCGTCGATTTCGTCGCGCATCGCTTAAGCTCCGCCTTCGCAGGGAAAAGACGGTTTTGGTGTTCAGAAGCGTACTTACGTAAGGTGTTGAGTCGTGCGTATAATTTCGTTGATTGTATAATTTCGTGGAGACTATAATTTCGTTGATTGTATAATTTCTTGGAGCCTATAATTTCGTTGATTTTGTTTGAGTTAAAGGTACTGTTATTATTTTGGTGACTCTTTAGCTATGAGTAGAATGAGTGAAAAAAAAAGACATCATTCTGTTTGTGCAGTCAAAAGCTGTTTTAATAAGGGTTATACCTGCAAGAAAACATTCTTTAGTTTTCCCAAGGACCCAAACCGATAAGTACCACATTATAAGAAATTTTCATTGTTAAAAATATAATTTATACAGGGTATCCCATTAGTGCGTTATTGTTCATTATTTTGTTGTAGACACGCAAGAAAGTTTTAAATAAAAGTTATATGGATTTGAAAAATACCTACATATTTTAAAAATATCTTTGGATATACAGGGTGTCACGTTTTTGCCTGGCAAATTAAAATGTATGTTTTTTAAATGGAACACCTTGTATTTTATTTTATGATAAAATACAAATCACAGTTCATATTTTGGTCACCCAACTCCTATTATTTAAATTTTTTTAAATAAGTGACAATTCTGTTAAACTAATTGTCAATATATATTTTAGTTATTGATATTAAATATACATTAAAATTTTTGTGTAGAATCGATAAATAATAGCATTTTTGTTTTTATTGTGTCCACATTTAAAAAAAAATAAATTTTAATCAAACTACATGATACTAATTTAATTACGAGTATTAAAACTAAAGTCCTGAAAGTTTCGGTGAAGATGAGGACAGAGCATCTGCCTTCCACGCGAAAAGCCCGGGATCGAATCTAGGCCGAGGAATAATTAATTTTTCATGTTAATTTTATTTTATAAATTAGTCAACTTCGTAAATTATTTTAAAATTAGTTATTTTGTCTAAATAACCTAAAATAATTTTTTAAATTTGTAGATTTTCGTTAGTGGGTCGTAGAAAAAATATACTGACCATATCGAGTGGATTGTTCATATCACAATCAGACGATTGAGTACTCCGCATACGACGTCGTGCTCAAACTTCGTCTTTGTATGATATTGCTATCATATCCACCCTTGTTGAACAAACTATAATTTATTTGTTTTCTTGGTTTAAACCAAAACTTAAGTTTTACATCAGAAATAGGAACTAAATTAATTTACTTTTCAAGTTTTCTTATAAAAATCGATATTACTTTCTCCAAGTACAAATTTAGTACCTACCTAAAATAAGTACTAATTATGTATTATCGTGTAATATTGTAATTCAAATTTCACATTACTATAAAGTTTCAAAATTCCCTACTTCGGTATGGTCAGATAAAAATTGAATATATTATATTAATAAAAACTGTCAAAGTATTACTTCTACAAATCTGTATTTAAATTAATAAGAATACATCTAAATATAACCAATACTGTTAAAATAAAAGCACAAATTCTTTATAATTCCAAAATACCATAGAGTTCCCAGACCTCAGTCGAAGCATTCGTTTATCTAGGTATAAACCCTTTGCGCGAAGAGTAACACTTGCCAGAGACACGGGGTACCACTTGATTTGCATCCACGAGCGTGACACAATTCTTGAACAATTGAAGCCCTTGGTGTAAAAAGGATCCAAGCCACAATTTGTCGTGAAGTGACTGTTTTAGCTTAAAACATTTGTTAACGAGGATTTTACTAGCCACATACAAATTATTTTACCTCTAATCCGAAAGATGTGCTATTTTTCGTAATATTTATATTTAAATAATGTTTCTAATTATATTTGACAGATTTAAAACAAATTAAAAATTTAATTTCCCAAAACTTACTTAATATGGCATGTAACCAACCTTATTACGCCAAGGTTTTCAATTTTTTCAATAATAAAAAAATTGTTTAATCCGGGCCCGACTTTTCCCTCGAATCTAACATTCCGTCTTGCTTGGTTCTCGACCGCCAGATCAAAGACGCCGACACGGAGTTGTGGAGCTGTATTGTATAAGCTGTGGTTTAGATTCAAAAGGAAAGACTTGTATATCATGCAAAACTTTTTAATTAATAAATGCAAAGCGCTTTCGGCTTATTTGCCATCATCAATGCTTATTGCCCACAACGTATCCAACAAGTTCCTGGTCATCCTCACTCCCAAAATTAGATATTTCGGGATATTTACAACTTGCTAAATCATAATATTAGTATTATTAATATTTTCAAATTTAAATTTCTTTATCTATTCATTTTTATTCAAGTTTTTTAACCGTTATTTACTATGCAGTTGATGACGTACCCATCGGTATAGAATTTGGGCGGTCACTATGGAAAATATGTGACTTTACATTTCGGTTTTTTGTTTTTTTAACAGTTTTTAGAGAATTTAGAATTATTTATGCGTTTTTTGAGTCAATGAAGTTACAAAAATATTGAACTATTAATATTTTGTGTTTTTCAACAGTTTTTGAATAAAACTTTTCAAACATTGTGTTTTCAAATTTATTTTAATGAATAATATTTGGATATTTTTGCTACAAATTTTTTTATTAGTATAACAGAAAAAAAAATTCTAAATCATTGTCTATTATTTTAGATTGAAATTTCTGAGCAGATTAAAATATGGAATTCTTGCTTTGAAAAGTATGCGCAAGTAATATTATAAAAGTAGGCCCTGGAATAGTGAAAGTATTTAATAATAAAGTAAAAAAATATTCGCAAATTAAAAAAGATAGCATATGGAAACATTTATTAGTTTTACAAAAAAAAATCTTTATGAGAATCTTTGCATCACTTGAAAATCCATAATAAAGCAACATATTTGTAAAATTCAAAAAATTTTAATACCCTAGTATTGATTTTGTTTTATTTATTCAACAAGTCAGTCCAAATCATTTGAAAATAGGTACAATGATTGAACATATTTTTTAATCCTTATAAACATTTTCAATTAAAATTTTGCTTCATATTGAAATTTAAGAGTGTTTTACTCTTCTTTATTTATTTTTCCTAGCTGTTACCATTTCTTGATATTTGCTGGTTAAAGGTTTAGGCATTTATTTTTTTTTTCAATTTTCACCTCACACTGAAGACTGCCACAATCAATTAGTTATGAAAATAACTGTTTAGTAATCAAAATTACGGTTTCTTGTAAATTTTAAGGAAAATTAAATACACAACAAATCAAACGAAAGGACCTAACCTGCAAACGAATGTCGATTGATGAATCAAGTATTTTTGCTGTCATATCGGACACCTCGTGAAGTGTTGTTAACCTGACAAAGTTAATTTCCCCTGCCCGATAAGTTATTTCCTTTTAGGGTCGGTCTTTTCACCTTCAGATAAAGTTCCAGTTAACTAACCAAAGGGTATATTATCCGAGAGTTACTATCTGACAGATAATGAGGTTTCCGTCTTTTCAAGAGAAATAATCTGTAGGGTAGTTATCTGGTACTTTTTAACGTTCTATGGTCATGTACCTACCTTCATATCAATGTATTTATACATGCAATATGTCATTCTCACTGTTACTTGTTGTCATTATTTCGTTTTGTCACTTAGTTGAAAGGTTTTTGTATTTTTCTGATATTTGTTATTTAAAACTCCATAAAGCAAGTGACAAAACAGAAAACATCGACCAACTTTCAATAAGCAAGAGGATGCTTGAAAAACAAAGCAGTACTTCCAAATAAAAAATTGATTCTTAAGTCTATTGTATTACAATTAACATAGATTGTTCATTTGATTAAATTGAATATTTCGAAGGTGTAGTTTTTTATTCTGTATGTATGTAATATTGGTGCGAAGGGCATTATAACTAATTTTTTATTGAAATTTAATGTTAAGTATTTTTTCAATAATTGCCACTATTAAAAGTTTTTGCTGACCCCCTTCTAATTTTTATTTTACCCGTCTATGGTAAAAATGGGATAAACAACAACAATAGCCGAAATATGCTGAAGATGATGTAATAAAACATTTAAGATACCATTTCGGTAGGCGCGACAGGAGACAGCAAATAACAGAGGCGACGGCAAAGGCAACCGAGAACGGTCTCTTCACGTCTGAACACATGCAATTATATGAAACACATTTTGCGAAGCGCGACACGTCCGAGAGGCAAAGCGTTTGCTGCGTGTTGCACTCAGTCCTCACTGTCCTCAGACATCGCTTGTATTTCGAGGTGATTAGTCGATATTTTATAGAAATGGTAGCTGGAAAGTTCTTTCGATCTAGGCAGCGTTGCCAGATGAACATTTGCTGAAAAAACCTTATATCTGAATAGTAGATTTTAATACAGGGGGAAATAATTATAATTTGCAGTTAGTAAATAAAAAAAAACAAGTATATAAGAAACGAAAAATAAACTTTTTTTTACCCAAATTAGAAAGTAAACAAAGAATAAAAACAAATAATAACATTTTTTTAATATACTTAACGTACGGATAGGGTTGCCAACTTTGTTTTTTAATTTTTCTGGACGAGGGTAATAAAAAATCAGGATTTACGGTATAAATTCTGGACATTTTTATAATTGCAAAAAACATAACAAAACATAACAAACTTAAATAAACAATTCTACAAAAAAAAACGGAGTGATAAAAACAGGATTCTAAACATATTATTTAAAAAAAAAGCATAAAAAGAAAATGAAAAGTTACAGCTACGTAACAGTGTCACTGCATTTAAAATAATATTTTTTTCACTTTTGCAGCTACTATTAATTTCTTGTTACCTTTTACATAATTATAAAATTCTTTGCAATTACAAGAATAATTAATCCTTATTTGAAGTTCGGCCTTAATGTGTTTAATGGACAATCGATTACGTGCGTCAGTCCACGAAGCTAAACACATATTTTTCAGAAATATTAAATTTCATTTTTCAAGTGTATGATTTTCAATATAAACCAATTTGACAGAATTCTTTATAAAGTTGATCCATGTTTATGTTAAGAAGACCAAAATCAGTGACAACTTCACACACGTCATTATATTTTAAGGGTTCATTCAATGAAAATATTTTTAATTTTGAAAGAAAGTTGTTTTCAGTAAAATCAAATTTTTGTTGTACATATGAAAGAACATTTCTATAAAAATCAATGCACGTTATCTTAATGTCATTTTGAATATTACGTGGAAAAGATTTAAGCAAATTAGCACAACTAAAGCCTACACTGAAAACACTGAATAGTGAAATTACAGCTAAAATCATTGGTTATTTGTGGCCAGTGATTTTGACTGTAATTTCACAGTCACTTTAGAATGATAAATACACTGAATCATTGTAAAATTACATTAATGACTGTAAAAACGCATTCATTACTTTAAAATTCAGAATAGGCTTGTAATATTTATTATATAGTAAACTCTGTATTTTTCCATATGCAGTTAGTATTATTACAAACTACTCTGTTATTTAACCCTGTCATTTTTTTTGACAAGTTGTGATTTTACCTTGTGAGTTATCTGTATTTTTACAACTTACTGAGTAATATCACCCTGTAATTTTTTTACATATTGTGATTTTACCTTGTCAGTTTTTTGTATTTTTACAACTCAGTATGTAATATCACCCTGTATGTTTTTACAAGTTGTGATTTTACTTTGTAATTTATTTGAAAATTTCACATTACACTGTAATTAATTTGGGTTGTGATTTTACCCTGTGAATTATTTGTATTTTTACAATGAATTATTAGGTCAAATATACAGGGTGATCCAAAAGTGTAATATTTAGATCACTCTATATTCAAGACATTGTAAGATATGTATATAGAATGAATACACCACATACGCATTTTAAAATTTATTTAAATATCAAATAACAAAAAATTTATTAATAATAATAATAAATACAATTAAAAGCAAGTATAAAAAAATTTGAAGTATTTCGAAAAATTCAGATATAGATCGATTTCTATATTTTAAATAGTTGGAGCATACAAATTTATTGTTTAAAAACATGTCAAACCAAAATATAAATTATGTCTCAGGCCTGAGAAATAAACATTAAAACGTCTACAGTAGAGTCCGATTAAAATAAAAAGAACACAGCTACGTCATAACAATTATTTTGTAGTTCAAATACTTATCTATAACTATCAATAAATATATAGAATAATAAAGTGTATAACGTATTTATAAATATTGTATCTCTACAAAATATTTGTAAATTAACCTATATATTTTTATTTTGACAAAATTATTGCAAAAATCCTTTTATTTTCTAACAATTAGTGCATATATGTAATTTTACAGATTTATTGCTACATTCCACAATGTGAAGCGAACTTATAGATGTTGAAAATTTGCAAAACATATGTGAATCCGTTCATATATTTGTATTTTCACAAGATTATTGTAAGATCCTTTCATCAGTTAAAATAACAAGGTAATCGTATAATTTTAATCAATTATTATTGTATAATTGCAAGGTTGATACCCTAAATATTGTTAATTTACAGGAGATTGGTGAATTAACTCATAAATTTGTAACAATACTAAAGTTTTGTGTTTTCACTTTTTATTTTTCCACAAAATTGTAAAAATGCAAGTAAGTTAGGTCCAAATAAATTCGTATTTTTTATACAATTAAAACTTGGTATTTTCCTCTAAAAAGTATTTTTAGTAAAAAAGTTTATAAGAAGGGTGTAACCCTTTCTACAGTAAAAATCACTATAAGTTATATTTACAACCATTAAGTTGTGAGACTTGCAGCTTCCCAAATTCTAGTAAACAATTTATTTTCATTGCACAAGGATCTTGAAAAAACACAACTCTTATGGAATTTAATAAAATTCATGTAAAATTAAGAAGCTAAAACGGTCTAAGTATATTGTTATTTTACATTGTATGTGTGAATAACAGGATATATACGTATTTTTACAAGGCAATGTAAATTCACAGATGGTGTGTAAAATTATATGTGCAAAACGGATTTAAAAATATTGTATAACTACAAAATATTTTTAAATTAACCTATATACTTCTATTTTGACAGGATTATTGTAAAAGTCATTTTATTTTCTATTAATTACAGCAATAATGTAATTTTACAGAATTATTGTTATATTACAAATGGATATTGCACTTACGGATATTGTAAATTTACAAGGCATTTGTGAATCAACCTATATCTTTGAATTTTCACGAGGTTATTGTAAAAACACTTTCATCATTTAAGATTATATGGTAATGAGACTACGATCATATAATTTTACATATCTCTTGTAAAATTGCAAGTTTAAAACGTACCAAAATATTGTAAATATACAGGCGATTTGTGAATTAATTTATATAAATGTAATAATACTAAAAGTTCTGTGGTTTCACCTTTGATTATTCCTCTAAAACTGTAAAAATGCAAGATAATTAGATATACCTCAAATAAATTCGTATTTTTACATTAAGAAAAGTATTTTTAGCAAAATGTTTGTAATTTTAAAAACAATCTAATCCTTTTGACAGTAAAAATCACTGTAAGTTATATTTACAATCATTATGTTGTGAAACTTACAGTTAATATCAAAGTTTTTTTACATTGTAGGCACCAAATTTTTTTCAGTGTAGAAATTCGTCTTCAATTCTCTGATCCAATAATTAGTTAACTTATTAAAAACTTCAAAACAAATTAAATTCCTATTTTCCAACTAGTGTTCAATATCAAAATTTATTTTGAATATGTTGTGAACAAGTGAAAAAGTAACATTCTGTAATACTATTTTGATAATTCTCTGAATCTTCAGAAAAATAACAAGTTTCATAGGACAATCTTCACCAAGAGACATAAAATAGCTTTTTATCGCAGGAAACACTTGTAGTAATCTGTCTACAGCAGTAAAAAGTGACAACCATCTTGTTGGTACGTGACAAAATCTTTTAATTCTCTCACTCTTTTGGCTTGCGAAGAAAAATGGGCATATACTTGAGCAATAATTTTTCAATGTCAAAATTGCATTTATCTAATCCATGTTTTACGCTATTATTTATTATATGAGCGAGACATCCACTCGGTAATATTTTTGAATTTTCTTTGAGCAATAACTGATAAATGGAGTGAAATCTGCCAAAATTTACCGACGCATTATCTGCAGAGAAACTTGAAATTTGTTTTAAGTCTAGCCCAACAGACCAAAGTAAATACCCATTTTCAATTTGTTTAATAAACTTTCCAAAGATGAAAGGGCCCAGTACGTTATAGCCTATAGAACTAGCTTTAGTACGTCTCAAACTTATTTCTTTTGCAATTTTTGAATCATTATAAAAACTATTGGCGCCAGCTGAGATGAACAATTTAACGAGTTGTAGGAATGGGAATGTTTTACAGTATGAAACACACTACAAAGTTGCGCAGTAATTGAATCGTTTATTTCAGGAACAACCCAAGTCACTTTTTGTCCGTATAGGGTTTATCTCATTAAAATTGTAGTTTCAGAGTAACACACATTTAATGCAGAAAAATCTAACTTTCGTTAAAATCCTTATTTATATGATAATTTAAAATTTTCGTTTATTTCTGAAACAACTTTAGTCCTGTTGCTAGTTCAAAACGTTTTTTCACCTCCTGAAAATTCTCAAAAAGTGACTTAGGTTGTTTCTGAAATAAACAATTCAATTACTTTTTCCTTTGCAGTATCTATCACGTCTGATTTTAAAAAAGTTGACATTGTTTGATTTTGTTTAACAACCAATGCACTCTTTTATATTCTTGTCCCATTTCGTGTTTTCGTACATCGCTCTTTCTCCCATACGCTACTAAAAAAGACATGACAAATATCATAATATGCTTTTGACAAACCGTCACTAACGATAGTTTCCTCAAGTAGCCATGGATATTTCTGCTCCTATCCTTTTCGACAAAGACATAATCTTCTAAATGTAAGAAAGTGGAAAAATTAAGTACAATAAGCGTCCTGCAAGAGGTTGTTGCAGGACACTGAACAATGTACCCCAAATGGTGGACGTCCACCGAAATGCAGGACGGTTGGCAACCCTACGTACGGAAACAAAAAAAAACAATGAAAAATAATAGGTACCTACTTCTTTTAGATCAGTCTGAATCAGATAATTCAAATACGTTGTGGCTACAATAGTGGCTGCTTATTACGTTGCTTTTACTGCAGAAAATTTACTAGAAAAAATATTCTTTAACCATTTGCTGAAGAATGAGGCAAACTTAATAAATTAAGAACAAAATTTGCTAAGTTGGCGAAAACAGTAGATTTCATACCTAAAACAGTTGATCTACTTAAAAACAGTAGGTCTGGCAACGCTGATAGTTCCCTCGAATAATTGTCTGCGGGTGTCGTGGCACCTGTCTCCTTGCTTTCCAAATGTGCGGAGTGCAACATTAATGCATCTGTCGTCCTTGCCATCGTCTCTGTTGTCTCCTGTCTCCTGTCGCGTCTACCGAAATGGTACCTTTACTGTAGTATTGAAAATATTCTCGCATAATATACCAAATAAAAAAATAATTCCTAAAATATATTTTTATTTAGATTTCATAACTAAAGAACTTTGCAAACCGCGATTTTTTCTCTGCACGGCAGTACCTTGCTTGCAGTAACATACATCGATTTCTGATCGATCAACGTTATCAGAACACATTTTTTTCAAAAGGTACCAAATGATACAAAACGGATAAATAACAAAAAATACCAAATTGATACAAAACTCTGCGGGCACTGGTATATTTCTTACTTTGTCTCTTGTATCAGGATGAATAGGCCAACCATTTGAATCGTAAATTACAGATTTATGGGTTATATCAATTTCGTAATATTTGTTAATTTTTTTTGGTAAATCAAGAACGACGTCTAATCCCCACAGCCCAATGGGCACTACACACAAACCTATTAGACCCTTAAGCAATCCCATTACTAGCAGTGTCAGACAAACTGTTACAAAAATATATAAAAACATGGCGATCATATCGTCCCAAAAGGTATATTCTACTACTTGAAGGGCAACTGGTTCTCCTCCTTGGAAACCAGCTATGTGATAGGCTTCTAGAGATAAAGGTTTGCATTTTAATCCTAAATCTGCCATGTAACAAGCGCATGAGCAATGCCATATACAAACACAACGATCCATTTGTTCTAAACGAATTTTCCTAAGAGCAATCAGTTCTTGCTTCGTATTTAAAACTTGAAGAGAACAAACAAAACTATACAGTGGCAGAGGACATTGTATCTCCATATTGTATATATGTTGCTGTTGAGGAGGAATTAGTGCAGGTTTGGAGAAGATGTGACTAAAGCTGGCTGGCAAACTAAGGGGACAGTCTGTAACGCCTACGTAAAATACGCTTGATATCAATCCAGAGTTGAAGACTTTCGCTATAATAGATGTTTTGTGCGAATTAGTACTCTCTATGTAAACTTCTGTAATAGTAGCTAAGCTATTTGCCCTTAAAAGTGGATTATCGTCGGCTTTAATTTCAATTTCTAATAGGCTGGTGTAGATATTTGTGAAGTACAACGATAGCGTTTTGTTATCTTTATCTGTTGAAACTGGATTATCTGGAAGTAGACCGAAAAATTTTAAAAAATAATGACCTTTTCTTCCATTTGAATCCAAATCGTGATCCTCTTCCCACATTTCGATAGGCTGATTCTTAAGACATGATCCTCTGGGCATTGAACAGCGATTAGGTTGCTTGGCAAAAGCTTCATATCCTACACCAGCAACATTACAAGTTTTTCCACTCAGCTGTACCTGTGTACTTTTGACTACTAAATACTCAGAAGGTCCACCTTTAATTTCTGGATGGGCCGTTAAATCTTCAATGCTCGTTACATCCGGTACAAGCAATTTATTAAGTTGATGATTGAGCGTAAATACATTTTCGGGCATATCCTTTTTAGTGTAATTTATTGATAGTGTTGATTCGTCGTTAACGTAATTTTCGTTATCTGTACCGACTACTATCGGTAATTTTTTGGTTATATCTCTCCATTTGCACCCTCCTTCCAAAGTTTGATACTTTTCGAATAATTGAACAGATACACTGTGCTGTATTTTGGGTTTATGAATGCGATAAACGTAGTACCAAAGATCGGAAAATTGTAGACAGTGACTGCTTGAATGATATTCTTCGGGGTTAAGAATATTAGCGGGTGTATATTTATCATTGCAATCTTGACCTCCGCGTTTATGAAGACGCATGTTTTGGGTTTCTAAAAAAAAAAAAAAATTAAATTTTTGTAAAACAAAAAAAAATTAAGCCAGAGTACCTCGAGTTGGACATTTGTTTAAAAAACAATTCCTTTTTAATTCTTTATTTTTATCTACTCCTCTATTCGTTGATTTGTTATAAATGTTTAAATGCTAATGCAACGGAGTTCGTGGTATTTTTAACCAGGAGAAAATGTATTTAAAAACTAATGTTGATATATCAGATTACCTACAATTAGGCATTCCAACGACCTGTTCAAATGATTACCAGTGTGGACTGACAGTTTAGATATGGCAACCCTGTTGTCATGTTGTCATTAATAGGGTCAATGATACATATATAGTTATATAGATTGCTCAAAGCTGGTCGTTTGCGAGCGGCCATATTTTTTTTTTTTTTAATTTCAAAAATGAGTCGCATCCACCAAAAGGTGACTAGCGACGGTACAATTATAAATAAACAAGTTACATTATGTTACATAAAAAAAACAGAACAATACTACATTTAATGGAACAATTGTATGAATTTTAAGTACGCAACAATATCATTCCACGGACAGTTTTTTCCTAACAATACGCTTCTGTCATTTGGGATCTTATAGGTAATACGATGGATATTAAATTGAGGACAATCCAGTAAAAAGTGGTTAACAGTATAACATCACATTCTTCACATCGAGGAGGATCAGTCTTATTCAGAAGATATGAATGAGTGAGTGCAGTGTGACCCAGTCGTAAGCGGGTAAGAATCGTCTGCACTTTCCGATTATTAGTAACAGGTTTCCAAGGCAATACATTTTCTTTAATAGACCGTAATTTAGATTGGGAATGTTCCCATTCTCGAGACCACCTACACAAAATTTTACTTTTAAAATAGCCTTTAACGTCACTTGGTACACTCCCGATTACTATTTCAGATTCCGCACTCGTTATCGCACTACGCGCACAGAGATCAGCTTCCTCATTTCCATCAATGCCGACATGCGATGGTATCCAAATGATACTAACAGTCCTGGAGTGTTGTTGAGCCCGTAGTAGTTCAAACTTGATCATTTTTGCAATTTGGTTTTGAGGATATATTTGTTTTATTGTTTCTATGGAGCTCAAGGAGTCAGTAAGTACTAGAGTGCAGACATAATTAGAGGAGTTTGCATATTGAATGGCTTTGTATAAGGCATAAAGTTCTGCGGAGAAGACACTGGTAGTTGGAGAAAGTTTAAATTTAAAAGTATTTAAGGGTGTAACTAATGCAGCGCCAACCCCTACATTACTTTTAGAAGCGTCCGTAAAAAGTTTCTGGGCGTTATTGTAGTGCTTATTTAATATTGAGGTCAGACAAGCTTTTATGATGGAAGGATTGGTATGTGTTTTATTAAATTCGTGTAGATCAGTATTGATTTGAGGTATGTTGATTGTCCAAGGGGGAGGGTGATCGAGATCTAAAGGCAACATTACAGGAAACTCAATGTCTAGATGTTGCAGATAAGTTCGAATTCTTTCATAATAAGGTTTAGGTGACTTTGGTTTGTTATCGAAATGATGTAGATATCTGTTTGTAAAGGTGTTGTTATAAAGGGGCTTGTTTTTGTTTGAAGCTATAGATGTAGCATGTGATAAGCTTAAATACATTCGCCTCTGATGTAAAGAAGGTTCACCTGTTTCTGCATACATACTCTCAATAGGAGACGTACGAAAAGCACCAAGAGCAATACGTAGCCCAGCATTATGGATGGAGTCCAGTGGCTTCAGCGTCGATTTAGGAGCAGAGGCGTAAGCAATAGCACCGTAATCCATCTTAGATCTAATTAATGTTCTGTAGATAGCAATTAATGTGATATAATCAGAACCCCAGTCTCGGTTGGCTAAAGTTTTCATAAGGTTCAGTCTTCTACTACATTCGAGTATAAGTTGTTTAATGTGTTCCTTCCAAGAGAGCTTTTGATCAAATAACATACCCAAAAATTTTACAGATGATTTAAACGTTAGATTCTTATTGTATAGTTTTAACACTGGCATATTGACTTGAGTGGATTTAGAAAATACGATACCAGTAGTTTTCGATACTGAAAATTCGAATCCTGTTTCAATGGACCGTTGTTCCAGTCGATCTAGAAAGCCTTGCAATATGGATGTCATTTGAGGTACATTTTTACCTTTGATATAAACTACTAGGTCGTCGGCATACAAACGGGCTTTCATTGGTTTAGTTAGATTTTTAATTATATCATTAATAGCGATTAAAAACAGAGTTGGACTAATAATAGAGCCTTGAGGTGTTCCATTTTCTTCAGTGGTATTTACAGAGAAAGAGTTGTGCACTCTTACTGAGAAGGATCTGTTTTTCAAGAAATTGTTAACAAATTGAAGACAATTGCCACGAATGCTCCAGGAATGTAATTTTTCAAGAATTTTAAATTTCCAACAAGTATTAAAAGCTTGTTTTAAATCGAAGAAAATGGCAACGCATATTTGTTTCGTTGCAAAAGATTCGCTTACTTCACTTTCCAAATCAAGGATATTATCAATTCCTGAACGGTTTTTTCTGAATCCATTTTGTTCCGAAATTAATAAATTACAATTTTCTAATGTCCAGGTTAGACGGGAGTTTACCATCTTTTCCATCAATTTGCTCATAGAACAAGTTAAACTGATCGGCCTGTAGGAGTTAGGTTGAAGGTGGGATTTCTGATATTTTAGTAGCGGAAGTGTTATAGATTTTGACCAGATTGAAGGGAACTTGTGTTGTTGCCAGATGAAGTTAAATAACTTAAGAAGAAGTATTTTAGCAGATTCGGGAAGATGCTTTAAAAATATAACAGGAATGTCATCTGGTCCTGGATTTGTATTTTTCAGATCATTAAGACTATTGGCCAATTCTGACATACTAAGAGGAAGATCAAGTGAAGTGTTTTCGGTGGTATCGGAAAAAATATCAGTCTCTTCTGCAGCTATTTTATTTTCAAGAAAAGTGGGGCTACAATTATCATAAGATGACATCTGTTTATAGCTGATAGCAAGAATATTGGCCATCTCATGGGCAGAGCTTGTGATTTTACCATTAACTTTGAGGCTGGAAATAGAAGGTGTACTTTTTAGTCCAGAGATATTCCTTATTCTTTTCCAGACTTCTTTAATTGGTGTCGTGCTGTTTATTTCAGATACATAGCGATGCCAAGACGAGCGTTTTGCTTGTTTCACTAAGAGTTGGGCTTTGGATTTATTTCTTTTGTGTTCTATTTTGTTTTCAATGGATTTGTGTCGCTTGTATTTGTTAAATGCTGCTTTACTTGCTCGAATTGCACGCTCACACTCGACGTTCCACCAGGGTACAGGCGTGTGGTTTTTAATCTTTTTTGTTTTTCCAATATATATCTCGGCACTTTTTAGAATAATTGTATTAAAGTTTGATATGGATTCGTTAATATCGTCTGTAATTTGGAAATTCGATAACGCATTGTCAATGTGATTTGCAAAATCATTCCATTTAGCAGAATCAGTTTTCCATTTTGGGATAAAAATATCCGTTGAAGGAACTATCAAATTTTGTATTATTATAGGGTGGTGGTCGCTACCATACGTAAATTCAAGAACTTCCCATGTCAAGCGTGTAGATAGTAATTGGTCGCATATGCTTAAATCTATTGCTGATCCCTCTCCGGTATTTATGTTAAATCTGGTAGCAGAACCATTATTAAGAAATGTCAAGTCAAAATCAGACATAATGTTTTCAATAATTTTACCTCTACGGTCGGTATGTGATGAGCCCCATATTAGGTTATGTCCGTTGAAATCTCCAACAATCAAGCGAGGAGTAGGTATTTGATCCAGAAGATCTTTTAGTTCATTATAATGAACAGGATAACTTGAAGGTAGATAGATATTACAGATGAAATATTTAGCAGGCGAGCTACTCACCTCTGTTACTATGACTTCTAAATTGCTGTTAACTGGAAAAACCTTGGCCACTATGGATTTTTTAATTAGGGTAGCAACACCACCTGATGAGAAATTATTATTGGTAATTCTATCTCGTCGAAAGCAGTTAAATAATTTAGGGTTGTAATTTTTTTGAGGTCTAAGGTTGGTTTCTTAAACACATATGACATCAGGAGAATGCTCACCAATTAAAATTTGTAACATATCATTTCCGAGATGGGCGAAAATTTTCTTTTTTAAGTTAGTGATTTTCCTCTTTATTGAACCATTCAGATGAGGGTGAATTTTCGATAACATATGAGTAAGTCCTAACATATCTACAGTGAATTCTTGAATTACGGTAATAGGGTGTGTTGAACCACTGACGTTACTTAAAAGAAGACAAAGTTGATCATAATTAAGGACGAATGCAGGCGAGTGTGTTTCGATATAAGTTTTCGTGGGTTCTAGAATATTAGTAAAGTCAGCTGTATTGGCATTAGTGGTAGACTTAGTTATTTTGGTTTTCTTGGTCTTTGGATTGGGTGTGGGTAAGACGAAGGTGCCCTCATTTTTGCCATCTTGATCTGCTTCGGGTGAAAGGATTTCATCTAGATTACGTTTTGTGTTATTGCTTAAATTTGTGTCTATGTTATGATTTTTATTTGAGGTCTGTGCAGTATTAAGTGTAACTGGTTCCATTTGTGTAAATAATGCTTGCTCCATTGGTGAGGATGATGTGTTTTTATCAATATTTTCTTCTGGGATTTGTGCGATGCCTGGAGTAGTTTTTTAGGGTTGTGAAACCGTTGGTGATGACGATATGTTAGTTTGGGCAGTAGAACTAATAGGGGTAGAATTTAGTAAATGTGGGTTAGTTGGAGTTTCAGCTGCATAAGTATTGGTAGTCTGCAAAGGATTAATTTCGTTCTGACTTTCGGGGCATTGAGAGGCTATGTGGCCGGATTTTTTGCAATTGTAACAGGCCATATTGTCCTGAGACATAAATATCCTATAGCTAGTGTCGTCAAAATCAAAGATGAACGAATCTGGTAATGATAAATTGTGGGGGCTGATATAAACCTGCCTCCTAAAACTTAGAATGTGACTATATTCTGGTAACGTGGAGCCGATTCTAAGGAATGTTATTGGTGACACAGGATTTACACCAAATTTTTTCAGCTCTAGTAGTAATATATCGTGCGGTATTGTGGGACAAACATTAGAAAGAAGGAGTCTGATGGATGGTGTTATCAGTCTTCTGGCTTTAACGATTTCACTTTGAACTTGTATTTGTCCATGGTTATTCATAAAATCTTCTACCATCTGTTTGCTTGATAAGTACATACATATCCGATTATTGGATAGACGTGATGAAAAAAGTATACTTTGTGGTTGGATTAGGGACCCTAGAGGTATTAAATAATCTTGTAGTCGTGTATTTTCCAAAGTGCTGAATACAATTGCTTGATTTTTAGACGGAAATTGAATTTTTGAAACTGCTGAGGAATAACTTAAGGTATTTTGTTGTAGTTGACTATTAGATGCCATAATTCAAGTTTCTTAAGTCACAGAGTGCCCAAGAAATCGAATACGGACCTGCTTCGCTGCCGAAGCATATACTTGGGTTTCGTTATCGCGATTATCGCTTGATAGCGGCGATACTGAATGTGTTTATTTACTATTTACGTTAGGAAAAGGACAGGTTTTAATCGTAAAATTTAAATGGTTTTCCACTTACAGTTGTTATATGCAGTATTCACAATAGTTTAATCACAAGTAAAGAAAAAAATACTTTTGTTTTCCACACTAAACAATGAAATAATACGGAGACCATCGAAAACACAGTCTCGTCTGTTCAGTCAGGACCGAACTCCGAGCGGCCATATTGCCTGGCAAATATTTATTAATTTGAATTGGTTTAGCAAAAATGTGTTTTAAAAGCAATTTTCAACCTTTAGGTATTTAAAAAATATTAATTGCTTACATTTTTACTTCAAGGCATAAGCTTATGTATATTTTGAAAAATATGGATGATTAATCTATGTAACTATCTATTTCATTGAACTTGACAAATCACCAGGCCTACAGGGTTGCCATAATTTTGCCACAGGCCCGTAGCGAGGGGGGCGCCAGGGGGGGGCTGAGCCCCCCCTAAAGCTTGTCTGTGCCCTCCGTAGAAAATTGCCCATATATAGAAACGCGATTAACGGCCGCTGAAAAATGCAAACCATGAACAATGAGTCGCATCGACGATTTTTAAAATTGTACTGATATTTTTTGGAAATGTGAATTGGGAAAAAATGTACTTACTATAAAAATTTTATAGTAGAACTGTTATATCAATATATTTTTAGTAATGGTTCTGAGTCACTTATATTATATTCTCTTACAAGAAAATACTTTATTTATTAACAGTTACTTATTGCTTACTGTCCATTGTAATCAAAACATAATAAACACAAAGCCACAGACAATAAATCGGAAATCGGAAAACGGATAACCATAAATTTTATTTCGGTAATTCCCCTAATTTCCCTGTAGTGTCAAACCAAGATATTTTGTTAAA
>OV651817.1:71706-88706 GCA_927349885.1 Psylliodes chrysocephalus | reverse complement strand
TATTCATTAAAATAAATTTGAAAACACAATGTTTGAAAAGTTTTATTCAAAAACTGTTGAAAAACACAAAATATTAATAGTTCAATATTTTTGTAACTTCATTGACTCAAAAAACGCATAAATAATTCTAAATTCTCTAAAAACTGTTAAAAAAACAAAAAACCGAAATGTAAAGTCACATATTTTCCATAGTGACCGCCCAAATTCTATACCGATGGGTACGTCATCAACTGCATAGTAAATAACGGTTAAAAAACTTGAATAAAAATGAATAGATAAAGAAATTTAAATTTGAAAATATTAATAATACTAATATTATGATTTAGCAAGTTGTAAATATCCCGAAATATCTAATTTTGGGAGTGAGGATGACCAGGAACTTGTTGGATACGTTGTGGGCAATAAGCATTGATGATGGCAAATAAGCCGAAAGCGCTTTGCATTTATTAATTAAAAAGTTTTGCATGAAATACTAAGTCTTTCCTTTTGAATCTAAACTACGTGCACACAGCTGTCAACCTTTTTTGGTTATTTTAAATATGAATAAGTTTCTGAAATTTTCTTCCATTCTCTTCAGTTTTATGGCCCATGCTTTATATATAGTTAGCTTCTTTTTGGTTACACTTTTCTATTTATTTTGAAAAACAAAGTAAGAGATTTTAAACAGATGGATGAAATCCAAAGCAAGCTCGTACAGATTAACGATTTTAAAGGACTTTTGCTAATTACGTGGTCAGACGCTTTATTAAAATAATTTGATTTCATGAACCAGATTCTACGCCAATGAACAGGAACTAAATATATAAATTTATGCTTCAGCTATTCAAAGTGGAAATAAATTCCAGTCTATTTTCGTCAGCATCGGCTACTAATTGCCCTAATCCAGCAATAATTCACCCAAGTGAATGAGTAAAAACTCTCTGTGAGTAGTAATAGTGCGACGACATAATTTTTTAAGTGTTTTAAGTGGTGCCAGTCACAATAAAAGCTCTTTTTATCCCTATAGTTAGATATTATACCGTGTACATTTTTAACAGTAGTCAAAACAAGGGTGAAAGTTTTGATTTCTAATCTGATTGAGATAAAGTGATTCAATTTAAGTATTTTATTGATGATAAAATAGAAATAACGAAGAGCGAAGAAATGATAAAATGTAATTTGTTTCTTCATTAATAAACTCTTACGTTTGAAAAGTAGGTACTTCCTAGAGTAAAGCAGAGTAAGTAAATTATTTGATCACGTGACCATCGAGCAAACGGAGCTTCACCGGAATAAAAGAATGGATGTCCTTAAATTTGTATCGTTTCAATTGTTTCATTAAAATAAATAAAAATCTAACCATATGAGAGCATGAGTAAACGTATTGGTTGAGCTCCGTTTATTAGTAAAATTTTAAATCAATTTTGTGAAGTTATTGGGTGCTATGATTGAACGTTTACGTTATCCGTAACGTACATGTTAGGCCGAGTTTTAACAGAAATGAGGCAAATTCGTATGATGAAAAATTTTTTCCAACACATTACTGTTATTTTCCGCTTATTATGTTCTAATTTAACAGTTTTCCATCAAACGAACTTGCCTCGTTACTGTCAAAACTCGGCCTAACATGTACGTTATGGATAACATAAACGTTCAATCATAGGACCCATTGTGTATAGATCGCACTATAAAGTCTAAAACACCTCCTAGTCACAGTAAAAATTCCAAGAAATTCAAGTAAATTTGAAACATATTCTTCAAATATCGTCATAAATTAAAATTTTACACTTCTTAAATTATTCCATTACGCTCCATTTTAGATAACTCATGTATCAAATAAAAATCGTAAAGAATGATATCGCAAACACCTTCTATTTGAACAGAGTCAAAGCACAGCTTATACAATACAGCTAAAACAGTCTCTTGGCGGTAACGGTTTGCGTCGATTTCGTCGCGCATCGCTTAAGCTCCGCCTTCGGAGGGAAAAGACGGTTTTGGCGTTCAGAAGCGTACTTAGGTAAGGTGTTGAGTCCTGCGTATAATTTCGTTGATTGTATAATTTCGTGGAGCCTATAATTTCGTTGATTTTGTTTGAGTTAAAGGTACTGTTATTATTTTGGTGACTCTTTAGCTGTGAGTAGAATGAGTGAAAAAAAAAATATAATTCTGTTTGTGCAGTCAAAAGCTGTTTTAATAAGGGTTATACCTGCAAGAAAACATTCTTTAGTTTTCCCAAGGACCCAAACCGATAAGTATCACATTATAAGAAATTTTCATTGTTAAAAATATAATTTATACAGGGTGTCCCATTAGTGCGTTCTTGTTCATTATTTTGTTGTAGACACCCAAAAAAGTTTTAAATAAAAGTTATATGGATTTGAAAAATACCTACATATTTTAAAAATATCTTTGGATATACAGGGTGTCACGTTTTTGCCTGGCAAATTAAAATGTATGTTTTTTAAATGGAACACCTTATATTTTATTTTATGATGAAATTATTAACACCCTAAATTATTGTAAAGACGAGTTGCTACAAAAAATTTTTATCAGGTATGTGTGTGGTTACCTTTTAATAAAAGCCTTGCGGATCCACTCCTGTGATACCTGTCTTAAATATAATAAAGATCACGTTGAATTAAATGATTTTTCTTTTTATTGCTTTTTAAAGGCATATGTTAACGCCAATTCAGATACATTTGGAAATCTGCAACTGTCAAATGATGAATTTGTAGAACTAATATTCAATATTGAAAAGATATTTCAAAATAATTTTGAAGAATTGGCTACAAAAAATAACATTTGTACCACACTTTTAGAATTAATTAACCCAATACCCTTTAGTCATCCATGCTAACGTTTTCCAAAAGAATAACCTATTTTAATGTATGTTTAATCTCAATAACTAAAAAATATACTGACAATTAGTTTGACAGCATTGTCATTTATTTAAAATTTTAAAAATAATAGCAGTCGGTTGATCAAAATATGAACGGTGATTGGCGAATTTATTTTTTTGCAGTGTTCTCACTACTTAGAATGGATATGAAATATATTCGTTCAATTGAAGGCAATAGCATACTTTTCGTTTGGTAATCTGTGCATGGATATTAGCCAATCTACGAACACACTACAAAACGAAAAAGTAAGTTATTGCGTTCAACTACGAATATATTTCATATTTATTTTAGGTAGTGAGAACACTTTAACACAATTAAATCTACAAATCACAGTTCATATTTTGGTCACCCAACTCCTATTATTTAAAAATTTTTAAATAAGTGACAATTCTGTTAAACTGATTGTCAGTATATATTTTAGTTATTGATATTAAATATACATTAAAATTTTTGTGTAGACTCGATAAATAATAGCATTTTATATTTATTGTGTCCACATTTAAAAAATTTTTTTATTAATTACGAGTATTAAAACTAAAGTCCTGAAAGTTTCGGTGAAGATGAGGATAGAGCATCTGCCTTCCACGCAAAAAGCCCGGGATCGAATCTAGGCCGAGGACTAATTAATTTTTCATGTTTATTTTATTTTATAAATTAGTCAACTTCATAAATTATTTTAAAATTAGTTATTTTGTCTAAATAACCTAAAATAATTTTTTAAATTTGTAAATTTTCGTTAGTGAGTCGTAGAAAAAATATACTGACCACATCGAGTGGATTGTTCATATCACAATCAGACGATTGAGTACTCCGCCTACGACGTCGTGCTCAAACTTTGTCTTTGTGTAATATGGCTATCATATCCACCCTTGTTGAACAAACTACTATTTATTTGTTTTCTTGGTTTAAGTTTTACATCAGAAATAGGAACTAAATTAATTTACTTTTCAAGTTTTCTTGTAAAAATCGATATTACTTTCTCCAAGTACAAATTTAGTACCTACCTAAAATAAGTATTAATTATGTAATTTTGTGTAATATTGTAATTCAAATTTCACATTACTATAAAGTTTCAAAATTCCCTACTTCGGTATGGTCAGATAAAAATTGAATATATTATATTAATAAAAACTGTCAAAGTATTACTTCTACAAATCTGTATTTCAATTAATAAGAATACATCTAAATATAACCAATATTGTTAAAATAAAAGCACAAATTCTTTATAATTCCAAAATACCATAGAGTTCCCAGACCTCAGTCGAAGCATTCGTTTATCTAGGTATTAACCCTTTGCACGAAGAGTAATACTTGCCAGACACGGGGTACCACTTGATTTGCATCCACGAGCGTGACAAAATTCTTTAACAATTGAAGCCCTTGGTGTAAAAAGGATCCAAGCCACAATTTGTCGTGAAGTGACTGTTTTAGCTCAAAACATTTGTTAACGAGGATTTTACTAGCCACATACAAATTATTTTACCTCTAATCCGAAAGATGTGCTATTTTTCGTAATATTTATATTTAAATAATTTTTTTAATTATATTTGACAGATTTAAAACAAATTAAAAATTTAATTTCCCAAAACTTACTTATATGGCATGTAACCAACCTTATTACGCCAAGGTTTTCAATTTTTCAATAATAAAAAAATTGTTTAATCCGGGCCCGACTTTTCCCTCGAATCTAACAGAGATAGCACCATTCCGTCTTGCTTGGTTCTCGACCGCCAGATCAAAGACGCCGACACGGAGTTGTGGAGCTGTATTGTATAAGCTGTGGTCAAAGTTTCTAAGACCTCCAACCTTGTTTTGGTTATGAGGTGTGCCTTGTCAGTAAAGTGATGCCGCGAGACGAGAGATTCTCGTTTCTTGTCTCATCTTGTCTCGTCTCGTACGGGACGAGAGAAACATTTCCTCTCGAAAAAAGATTCGAGACAAGACGAGAGTGTGTCATCTCTCGACGAGAATTTCTCGTTCCTCTCGAGCTCTCTCGAGTTCTCTCGCGCAATTAACTTTTTACTTCTTTAAAATTTTCAATTACCTATCGTAAATTTAAAAATATCAGATTTTCAGATAGTCAAAAAGTTCATTATAACACACCTATTCTATATACACAGTGAGTTTTAAGTATTTAACGCCTCAATTATCTCGGAAATGGCTTGCACTATTTTTATTTATGGTGACCCGTCAAATGCGCCCCGAAAAAAGCGCTTCGACAAAAGCGCCTCGACAAATGCGCTTCTCGACAAAAGCGCCACCCAAAAAATTTTCGGAAGTTACTTTTGGAGATAAGTTAGAAAGACAACAATTTTTAATTGTTTTTTTCGAAAAACTGTCAAAGACAAATTAAAAGAAACGAACGTATAATATATTGTTAACATGCTTTATAATGCTTTCATTTGATATCACACGAAAAAAATTCTAACTTCCAAATGAAACCCTACCTCCTCCTAACTGACTTCTAAGACAAAGTATTTGTAGCAGAGGCAGAAGTTGAAAAGGCTTTTGCTAGTTCTCTCACTTCATACACATAACTGGACAGGTTTGTGGCGGATCTAACCGAAGTGGACGCGATACATTGGCGTACAAAATTATTTTTTAGATGTTTACAACAAATTCGAGTAAATAGTACAATAAATTGTAAATAGCTGTTGAAATTTTAAAGAATTATGATTTGGATATTATAATACAAGCACAGCTTATACAATATACAGCTCCACAACTCCGTGTCGGCGTCTTTGATCTGGCGGTCGAGAACCAAGCAAGACGGAATGGTGCTATCTCTGTTAGATTCGAGGGAAAAGTCGGGCCCGGATTAAACAATTTTTTTATTATTGAAAAAATTGAAAACCTTGGCGTAATAAGGTTGGTTTCATGCCATATATTAAGTAAGTTTTGGGAAATTAAATTTTTAATTTGTTTTAAATCTGTCAAATATAATTAGAAACATTATTTAAATTTAAATATTACGAAAAATAGCACATCTTTCGGATTAGAGGTAAAATAATTTGTATGTGGCTAGTAAAATCCTCGTTAACAAATGTTTTGAGCTAAAACAGTCACTTCACGACAAATTGTGGCTTGGATCCTTTTTACACCAAGGGCTTCAATTGTTAAAGAATTGTGTCACGCTCGTGGATGCAAATCAAGTGGTCTCTAGCAAGTGTTACTCTTCGCGCAAAGGGTTTATACCTAGATAAACGAATGCTTCGACTGAGGTCTGGGAACTCTATGGTATTTTGGAATTATAAAGAATTTGTGCTTTTATTTTAACAATATTAGTTATATTTAGATGTATTCTTATTAATTGAAATACAGATTTGTAGAAGTAATACTTTGACAGTTTTTATTAATATAATATATTCAAATTTTATCTGATCATACCGAAATAGGGAATTTTGAAACTTTATAGTAATGTGAAATTTGAATTACAATATTACACGATATTACATAATTAGTACTTATTTAAGGTAGGTACTAAATTTGTACTTGGAGAAAGTAATATCGATTTTTATAAGAAAACTTGAAAAGTAAATTAATTTAGTTCCTATTTCTGATGTAAAACTTAAGTTTTGGTTTAAACCAAGAAAACAAATAAATTATAGTTTGTTCAACAAGGGTGGATATGATAGCAATATCACACAAAGACGAAGTTTGAGCACGACGTCGTATGCGGAGTACTCAATCGTCTGATTGTGATATGAACAATCCACTCGATATGATCAGTATATTTTTTCTACGACCCACTAACGAAAATCTACAAATTTAAAAAATTATTTTAGGTTATTTAGACAAAATAACTAATTTTAAAATAATTTACGAAGTTGACTAATTTATAAAATAAAATTAACATGAAAAATTAATTAGTCCTCGGCCTAGATTCGATCCCGGGCTTTTCGCGTGGAAGGCAGATGCTCTGTCCTCATCTTCACCGAAACTTTCAGGACTTTAGTTTTAATACTCGTAATTAAATTAGTATCATGTAGTTTGATTAAAATTTATTTTTTTTTAAATGTGGACACAATAAAAACAAAAATGCTATTATTTATCGAGTCTACACAAAAATTTTAATGTATATTTAATATCAATAACTAAAATATATATTGACAATTAGTTTAACAGAATTGTCACTTATTTAAAAAAATTTAAATAATAGGAGTTGGGTGACCAAAATATGAACTGTGATTTGTAGATTTAATTTTGTTAAAGTGTTCTCACTACCTAAAATGGATATGAAATATATTCGTAGTTGAACGCAATAACATACTTTTTCGTTTTGTAGTATGTGCATAAATTGGCTAATATCCATGCACAGATTACAAAACGAAAAAGTATGCTATTGCCTTCAATTGAACGAATATATTTCATATCCATTCTAGGTAGTGAGAACACTGCAAACAAAAATAAATTCGCCAATCACCGTTCATATTTTGATCAACCGACTGCTATTATTTTTAAAATTTTAAATAAATGACAATTCTGTCAAACTAATTGTCAGTATATTTTTTAGTTATTGAGATTAAACATACAATAAAATAAGTTATTCTTTTGGAAAACGTTAGCATGGATGACTAAAGGGTATTGGGTTAATTAATTCTAAAAGTGTGGTACTAATGTTATTTTTTGTAGCCAATTCTTCAAAATTATTTTGAAATATCTTTTCAATATTGAATATTAGTTCTACAAATTCATCATTTGACAGTTGCAGATTTCCAAATGTATCTGGATTGGCGTTATCATATGCCTTTAAAAAGCAATAAAAAGAAAAATCATCTAATTCAACGTGATCTTTGTTAGGTATCGCAGAGGAGTGGATCCGCAAGGCTTTTATTAAAAGGTAACCACACACATACCTGATAAAATTTTTCTGTATCAATTCGTCTTTACAATAATTTAGGGTGTTAATAATTTTATCATAAAATAAAATACAAGGTGTTCCATTTAAAAAACATACATTTTAATTTGCCAGGCAAAAACGTGACACCCTGTATATCCAAAGATATTTTTAAAATATGTAGGTATTTTTCAAATCCATATAACTTTTAGTTAAAACTTTCTTGCGTGTCTACAACAAAATAATGAACAATAACGCACTAATGGGATACCCTGTATAAATTATATTTTTAACAATGAAAATTTCTTATAATGTGGTACTTATCGGTTTGGGTCCTTGGGAAAACTAAAGAATGTTTTCTTGCAGGTATAACCCTTATTAAAACAGCTTTTGACTGCACAAACAGAATGATGTCTTTTTTTTCACTCATTCTACTCATAGCTAAAGAGTCACCAAAATAATAACAGTACCTTTAACTCAAACAAAATCAACGAAATTATACGCACGACTCAACACCTTACCTAAGTACGCTTCTGAACACCAAAACCGTCTTTTCCCATCGAAGGCGGAGCTTAAGCGATGCGCGACGAAATCGACGCAAACCGTTTCCGCCAAGAGAGTGTTTTAGCTGTATTGTTAAGCTGTGATACAAGTTTAATAATTATTTATAGTCCATAAATACATGCGATTATCCAGTTCTTATTCTATGAAACGACACTGACAGGTAAACATTACTGCAAAAGTCTGGAAGTCGTCTGACGTGGTTTGACGTTTACCCCCTCTCTACCTACCAAAAGCCTTTCCAACTTCTGCCCTGCTATACATTTTTAGTTAACGCCCAATTTGGAACGCTGATTACTTTAAATTTCAATTGTTTATGTCAAATAGTGTCCAATTAAAACGATTGTGACAGACGGACAGACAGAGAGATGCCAAGGTAATTTCCCTAAGTGTTTTTTATTGCCAATTTAGGTACTGATGAGACAAATTACTTCAAAAATTATTTGTTATTGTCTTTCAAATTTTACAATTTTTTTATGTTTCGTCCGAAGTATATCTTTTCCAAATTTAAATTTGCTTGTTTTTATCACGAGAGAAACGAGACGAGACAAGACGAGACCAGAGAATGGCTCTCTCGAGCGAGAGAAGCGCCTTCTCGTCGAGACGAGAGAACAGTTTTCTCTCGCTCTACGAGACGAGACGAGAGAGGCCTCTCTCTCGTCTCGTCTCGCGGCATCACTACTTGTCAGATTTTACCAAGACGTTTTTCCTAAATCACCACATTTCTGTCAGCCTAAGAACTCTTTACATGAGTTCCAAGACTGTGGTTTGGTGTTTCCCTCGGATAAGGAAGACTATGTCATCGGTATATCCTTGGGCATACAGCCCTTGATTGTTCAGTGATTTTAGCAGTTGTAACGTGATATGTAGTTATTCTATCTACTTGTTATATGTGTTTGAGCTCAATTTATAGGGCGTGGAATAGGTTTTTAAATAACTCGAATAACTTTGAAAAAGAAGTTGGGCACCACTATATTTAAAGCTTACTACACTTGACTCTAGATTAGTGATAAAAATATAGAAAATCACTAACTACTAAAAAATAATACTTAAACCATGTTTTAGATAAAGTAGTTAGCAAATTGCGTTAAGAATAGTGTTTTGTTTTAGAATTTACCTTTTTTTGAGTTTATTTTTTATAATGGTTTAATAGGGCTATCGGCGATGACTTTAATTTTATAAAAGGTCAACGCGTCGCAGTATAATACCTCCCGGGTGACGTCGTGAAAATTTATTCATGTAGCCTCACCCTTCTACACAACCACGAGCCGCCACTGCAAGAGACAGGATGTGAAGTCATGCAGGCCTTTCGCGTTTATCGAAACTAGTGACAAGGTAAGAATAGGACTGTGATTTTCGCCGTATGACCGTGGTTGACCCGTCAGCTGTGGAAATATGTGAGGTAAAACATATCCATGATCATCTGGCTTACATCGTGGGTTGATTTACTTGTATTACAGATGTGGTTTAATCTAATTTGGCATGATTCTCCTCTGTGTGTCGTGTTGTTCCCAAGAAAAATTTCTATTGTGCTTCGGTTATTCAGTGAGAAGTACCTTCGCTCTCGTTCGATGTGGATTATTGTGCTCAAAGTTTTATTTCGGGATCTAAGGTTCCTCAAGTTTTTTTATTAATCAGGTTTGATACAAAATTACTTGATATAAGTGAATCTTTTGGTGTTGGTGAAGTTTGGATTATCTCTTTTTGTGGTAAGTACCTTTATCGTTTTGTTTATTATTTTATTTCTTCATCCATTTCCTATTTCCATTCATTAACTTCCTTCTATATTTGTCATGTACAATCCCGGCAGTTTACCTCATCCAGTAAAGGTTGACCTCCATTCAACAGCCTATCTTTCTGAGTTTCGATCATACGCCAGCGGCCCACATCATCCTTTTTCACTTCCGCTGATGTGTGGTTGTTACGTTGTGCAGAGTCCCCCAGGTCGGTTTATCCAGGACACGTAAAAAAAGAAAAAAAATACAGGTAGTACATACAACAACATTGTTCCGATGTTTAAGACTATTGACCTTATCTTGGAGAAATAACAATTAGTGTGGGCCCCAATATTTACATTAAACGCTAACACGATACCATTTACATAATTTATTTCACATCATTTATTTCACAAATATTTTTTTTCCTTCTGTTTCTGTCCTGTTATTCATTGGGAACCACCTGTCTTGTTACTTCTCTTTCAAAATTTATTCCCTACTTATTATTATTAATATTACATTTAAACAAGAGCAGAGGAACATTCTCCTATTATGCCCAGAATAAAAGATATGCATTTTTTCAATAAGAATAAAGAAAAACAGTAGTTTCATAAATACCAAAAAATTCTATAAAGTGCCTATGATTCGATTAAAAATTATTTAAAAAAAAATGTTCGATATTAGGCACAGTGCACTGATCTAATCTGTTTTTCTTACATAGTATATTTTTTTAACATTACTAACGTTTATTAAACTTATTAGCTACACACTTCGTTTACGTTTGATCTGTAATGGATTTTTCAAAGGCCAAAAAATTTTTTTGGAAAACTAATTCGTAAAAAATTTTTTGTGGTTGGTTGTTATATTATTTACATCTTTTTCTTCCTTACACAGGATCCCCAAAAACTACATTTTCTCACTCAACTCCACCTTAACAACATTTACAATATGACGTTCATACATTTCATCTATTCGTCAGGCACTCTCCTTATATTCTCTCGTTTATCCATCTCTCATTATACACTTATTCATTATGATAATTTTTCTTATTAGCCTGGGTGCGCTTTCCCAGTTAACACTGTGGAGGAACCTGTGTCAAGGTTTAAACTATGGCTGCATACTCTTCGTAAAATTCAAAAAGTGATTTAAGTTTGCCACAGTTTCATTCGTAACTCATACATACAACCAATCATACTAATTTCACTGCACTTGCCTTAGGACAAAGAACTGCCGTCAGTGGTGTCCTCTTCCAGGACTCTTACAGTGCAGGAATGGGCCTGTCCATCATCCAGTGTGCTCTGCTGCTCATCTGTTATCTCGATCACAAACCTTCTTCTGTTCCTAGGAGCTCGCTGTGCCTTGCTGTACTCTTTCCAGTGAAGCACTAGTTTCACCACCATATATCCCAGGATGGCCATCACCGTCAAGATCAGCATTACAAACTGGATAGTGTTGTACATCGCCTCTCCTGTATCGGCTTGTGCTGCCTGTGGAACTGTCATGAAAGCGAACAGGTTACCCCTATGGAAAAGAAGATAAATGAAACCGCAACTTAAAATTATGTTCCATATGAAGAACATGGTATCTACATGGTGCCCACCGATATCAACCGAGGGACAGGAGGTAAGATCCCAAATATTATTTATAACTTCTTACCCTGTTTCTGTTTGTCTGTCGCTTGACAGCCCTAGAAAGGTAAATAATATTTTTTTATATTCCTAAATTTATTGTATTTCTAAAAAAAAAAAATTCCTCCTGCCCACTCGTGTACTCCTTTAACCCTTTCCTATAGGTACTGAAGGTCTTCTCGATGGTTTTTATGTGGGTCTCCAGGATCTTGAACGAAGTGGAAACCCCTTCTTCATATTTCCTAAAAGATTTCATTGTTTGGGAGACCACATTTGTAAGACTTTCACTACGCTGAACACATACATTGGCTGCTGTACGAACCCTACCAACTGGATCAAGATGAACATTATATTTTAATCCTTTGGGCTGCAGGGCTGGCTGAGGCACAGGTTACTTTTCCCACTGTGTGGCTTTACAAAAAAAAACTTACCGCGATTTCGCGTGACCGACACAAAAAAAAGAAATATCCTTTATTCAAATAAACTCGACCGATCGTCAACGTAGGCCAAAAGGAACTCCCCGAATATCCACTTGAAAAGGCCCAAGAGTGTTCTTATGATTTAATAAAACCTTGTCCAACTACGCGTTTTATTATTTTATTTTATAGTTGTTTGGCGCGCTTGCCCTTGGACAAAACATTACAAATCATAACATACTTATTTACAGGGTGTTATATTTATTCGCAACAATATTTTGATTTTCGTACCCACTAATAATGAGTTTATTTATTTTGTAGGAACCAAAAAAAACGTATAATGAACTAGCAAGCGATGTAATTTGTAATTATAGGAAAAATAATCAAGAGACGTTGTGTTGAGTAGTGCAACTAGTGAACCATGAGTGAAAATAGAATTTTAACGAAAATAATGAGAACAGTTCTTAGGAAACGGACATGAAGAAATCTAAGGTTGATATGCTTTATAGATGAAAGGTGTTCTCTAATTAAGAGGAAAATTTACATTACAAACTAAAAGACCTGCGGGGCAACGGTAGTTTAGTAGGTATAAAAATTACAACTTAAAGGTGGAGCCTAAATACTACAAAATTAATTCCGAGACCAAACAAACTCAGCATTCATTCATAATTTTAACAATTGCATGTAGATACGAGGGATGCATATTCTAAACTTTAACGCGCGAAGTTGAGACAAAGGAACCGAAAAATATTCCACAATAGCACAAAATAATGTTAGGTATTTTACAATATAAGTATGGTGTAGATTAAAATTTATTTTGGCTGTCGACAAATTTGTTTAAAAAATCTTCTTTTAGAAATATACCTTTCATTTGACGAAAAACGAAGGCCTAAACGAAAAAAAAAATATTCTTCATAAAAGTTTCGCCTGTGTATTGACAAGGTAAGAGTGATTTCCTTATATTTTTTACTATTAAATTAACAAAAATATAGCAATAAACAATTACTGATGTCATGGTTTTACAGGAAAGGAAGCAGTCTCTTGACTGTATGCGTCTCTCTCAGGGATGAAATGTATGCAATCTGTTTGTTTCTCTTACATTATTTTATATAGGTATTATTGATTTATCCGCTATGAAGGCGAATAATGTTTTATAGGGTGTATTACTTCATGATTTTTTTTTGAGGAAAATAAAAAAAAATATAAACTATTTATGGAAGGTATAATCACAGTATATATAAGTATAGATTATAAACAGTAAGACTATTGCTTAGCAGAATACAATAAATTCCTAATAAAAAATTCAATAATTAGAAGTATATAAAGCATAAATTAATATTAAAATATATAGGTACAAGACTCAAACTAATCAGAATCAGATTCACCACATTAATTAACATTTTCCAAAACATTAGCGGCTATGATCAAACTATTTCTGCAGTTTTTCTGTGCCATACAGGTGCATTAACCGATGTAGCCAATATTTTTTTCTGCATTTGCGAATTTTGCTTCCATAGTCTAGAATAGAATATTGTTAAAATATTGTACGTGTATGAAAATTATCGGTGTATAGTACCTTTTTTGCATTTGCATGAAAAGTTCTGTTATTTTTTGTAGCAGGTCGAGCATAATCTTAAGAGTGGGTATCAGGTTTCAATCTTGATCTACTTTCCATTCATACTCTTCAACATTAGGAAGCTGCATCTGAGTCTTAAAGAGCTTAGCCAAATACTAAGCTGGTAAAAACATCTTAAACAATGTAATCTTAAGGTGTCTTCAGTCAATGGCAATTTAGGAATTATTTTAAAGAGGCCATTAATCCCCTCAAAATGGTAATGGAAGTAACATTGGCAGTTTTTGAATACAGTTTTATGAAAAAATTTTAAAAATTACAGAATGTGTTTTCAGAGTACCTACGAATCAGTGCCAAATCCATCCAAAAGGTGATGGTGTTCAAGGTAGGTTTTCCAACAGGTTCTTTTTCCAATGCCAGACAACTGGTTAGTTTTATTACGACCTGTCACAGAATGAAAAGAAGGCAAATTTTTTAGAAGTTTTTTTTTTATCCAAATTTAAATCATGTACTGCTATTAATCGTCACGAGTCTCCTCGCCCTATTATGAACCATATCTTTTTAGTTCAAAATTACTTAAAATAAATTAATAAGACTAGAACATCTGTATCGTTGCAATCAATAATGCAGCGTGAATTCCCCAAATTTCTGGCTGATAATATGTGCAATAAGATACGAGTATCAGCTTCTTCATGATTTAAATTTAAGAAATCGTCTTTTGATGGTTCAAAATTCATCCCATATTTATAGATACTCGCGAATCTATCACTAGATACAAATTTTCAATAAGTTGCTCTGACAGAAAATGTGTTAAACGTCTTTTATTAAATATCGAATAAATGAACAAGTTTAGTTATTCTGGAAGTGGAATATTGGGTCTGTCAATTTCTACATCAATAATTGATTTCTGGGATCATCTCTTTTGACGTGTTGTATTTTTGATAGAATTTTCTTTATAATGATTAAATACCTCATATATCCTTTGAGCATTAAATTTATTTTTAAAAATAATCTTTACAAAAAATATATTAGCATATTCTTTAAATGATATGCAACTTTTGGACTTTCCCAAACCTTGAGCTATTGCTATCCCATCACTTAGGTTCAGGTAAGTATTTGTGGGTCATATTGCTCTAAAATATTTCCCAATAAACTGTTATTTGTAGAGGTGCCGAGATACCCATTTACTGTTAGAGACATGGGAGAGGCTAAATATTTCGGCATAATTACCTAATGCTTCTGTCCATATCCTTTGCTAATAAAATATTGTGAAGAAACTGTTGATCATGCAAGGATTAAGAAGTCATATTTTGATATCATTTGTGTCTTTGCTTCATGCAACAACAAATCTGTAATTAAAATGTTTAACGAAAACTTACCCAACTTACCCAAATATATTCAGGCATTCAGCTATAACAGGATGAATGTAGATGTAATAAAAACCTAAAAAATGTCTATATTTCTTCCCAATTTATTAGAAACTTTAATATGTAACACACTTAATAATTTTTTAGTAAAAACAGACAATATTACACTTTGTCTATTGGCACCTAACAAGAAGTTTTATAATAAAAAATCTTAGCATATTAATAATGTGATGCATCAGCCGACACGTAGAGAGAAACAGAGCCATACTACGTTTTCAATTAGGGCCTTCCTTTTTGTTAAATGATAAAATTATATTTAAAAAAATGACTTTTTAAACAAATTTTTAAAGGGCTGAAATTTTTTTTAAATAAGTATAATAAGTTACTCCTTACAAAGATTTTATTGTGCATTGAACCAAAAAATGAATATTTTTTTTCTATTCGGCGGTATCAATATCTGGATTTTTGATTATAGTGCCCTTCTGCACAGTCTAATTTTGTATTACAATAAGGGTTACCTTATCATGACCTTTTATCTCTGAAAAATTCAGCTTGTGACAAAGGGAGGTAAATCGTTTTCTAGAGCGAATATTTTAATACATACACTCTACTAATAATAATTGATTAAGAGTAGAAAAGCGTCCATAGTTTAGCAATAAATTTCCTTCTATATCACATAATAATATGTCCTCGATACAAAAAGTCAAAGTAACAGAAACAGGAGGCCAATGTAAACAAATAATAAACGGTCTCATGACATTTTATATTTTTAAATAAACTAGATTTTTAAAAAATATTTTCTATACCTGTTATTTTTTATATTCAAGCGGATTTATATTATAAATTTTATATTTAAACTTGGAGTAGCCATGTGTGAGTTAGTTAAATGTAAAGGTACCTTTGGTTTTATAATATGTAGCGATCAGATATAATGTTTCAGCATATTATTATTTATGTCTCTATTAGCTCTGCTGTCAACTAGTTCTGGTAAGGCATATTGCATATAATAATTTTGAATTTTATTTTGCACCTTTTCTTCCCAAAAGCTGTCATTATGAGGAATTTCCTCCACTTTTATTTCTTGAGGAGTCCAAACGCACAAAATGCAAAAATTCATTTGTGTAATGTGCAGTTAGTCCTGAATTTGAAAGTACCGATTGTGGTTCCCCTTAATGGTATTATCCTTTTTCCAGAAAGTTATTTTTCTACTGCATATTCCTTTTTCTTCAGTCAACACTCTAGCTTCATATGGACATTTTAACTCTATCATAGAGTTTTTTGTTTTAAATTCCATCTGGACTGGCAGCAACATAATCAAATTCGGAACCAATAAAAGTCCACATATAAAAACTTTTTCTTGCAAATAAATTTCCAAATCTTATTTTGCTCTGGATTTATTGTCCATGTCATATTAAAAGGCTTTAGCAAAAAATAAAAGAATTTATGAGATTGTTTAAAAAATGCCTTTACTTTTTCTACAAATGTCTCCAAATTTTGAAACAGTGACTCGAGTGACTCGTTTTCGTCTTTCATTTTGCTACAATCCACAATCAGCTTGATCTCTTGTCACATTCATTTTTTTCTCATGTATAGACATTATCAAACTTTTTAGAAAATCTTCTTTTCAAAGAGTGTGAGAAATCAAAGCCACGCTCAAAAACAAAAATGATTTAGTAAGTTCGAAAAAATATACATTACTTTAACAGCTTAAAGAGTTGTTAACATGCTGGAATTCATTTTTCTTAACTCGAAGATGTATTCATTAAAAAAAAACTCCCGTGCAATATAAAAGTTAATTTATAATTCAAATCTCAATGTATACCTTTTAATTTCGGATATATTTTTTTAATAAACAAATGATAAAATTAATTTAAAATAATTGAGCGAAATTACTGTATGTAAAAATAATAAAGTGTACAGACATAAAACAAAATAAATTCAAATCACTTGCGTACGTTTATCACTTGTAAACAGTAGGAAACGTTATACATCTTGTTGGTGTCGCCTGTTAGACGAAAAAGCTT
>OV651817.1:32584-71206 GCA_927349885.1 Psylliodes chrysocephalus | reverse complement strand
CCAGAGTTGAAGACTTTCGCTATAATAGATGTTTTGTGCGAATTAGTACTCTCTATGTAAACTTCTGTAATAGTAGCTAAGCTATTTGCCCTTAAAAGTGGATTATCGTCGGCTTTAATTTCAATTTCTAATAGGCTGGTGTAGATATTTGTGAAGTACAACGATAGCGTTTTGTTATCTTTATCTGTTGAAACTGGATTATCTGGAAGTAGACCGAAAAATTTTAAAAAATAATGACCTTTTCTTCCATTTGAATCCAAATCGTGATCCTCTTCCCACATTTCGATAGGCTGATTCTTAAGACATGATCCTCTGGGCATTGAACAGCGATTAGGTTGCTTGGCAAAAGCTTCATATCCTACACCAGCAACATTACAAGTTTTTCCACTCAGCTGTACCTGTGTACTTTTGACTACTAAATACTCAGAAGGTCCACCTTTAATTTCTGGATGGGCCGTTAAATCTTCAATGCTCGTTACATCCGGTACAAGCAATTTATTAAGTTGATGATTGAGCGTAAATACATTTTCGGGCATATCCTTTTTAGTGTAATTTATTGATAGTGTTGATTCGTCGTTAACGTAATTTTCGTTATCTGTACCGACTACTATCGGTAATTTTTTGGTTATATCTCTCCATTTGCACCCTCCTTCCAAAGTTTGATACTTTTCGAATAATTGAACAGATACACTGTGCTGTATTTTGGGTTTATGAATGCGATAAACGTAGTACCAAAGATCGGAAAATTGTAGACAGTGACTGCTTGAATGATATTCTTCGGGGTTAAGAATATTAGCGGGTGTATATTTATCATTGCAATCTTGACCTCCGCGTTTATGAAGACGCATGTTTTGGGTTTCTAAAAAAAAAAAAATTAAATTTTTGTAAAACAAAAAAAAAATTAAGTCAGAGTACCTCGAGTTGGACATTTGTTTAAAAAACTATTCCTTTTTAATTCTTTATTTTTATCTACTACTCTATTCGTTGATTTGTTATAAATGTTTAAATGCTAATGAAACGGAGTTCGTGGTATTTTTAACCAGGAGAAAATGTATTTAAAAACTAATGTTGATATATCAGATTACCTACAATTAGGCATTCCAACGACCTGTCCAAATGATTACCAGTGGGGACTGACAGTTTAGATATGGCAACCCTGTTGTCATGTTGTCATTAATAGGGTCAATGATACATATATAGTTATATAGATTGCTCAAAGCTGGTCGTTTGCGAGCGGCCATATTGCCTGGCAAATATTTATTAATTTGAAATGATTTAGCAAAAATGTGTTTTAAAAGCAATTTTCAACCTTTAGATATTTAAAAAATAATAATTGCTTACATTTTTACTTCAAGGCATAAGCTTATGTATATTTTGAAAAATATAAATGATTAATCTATGTAACTATCTATTTCATTGAACTTGACAAATCACCAGGCCTACAGGGTTGCCATAATTTTGCCACAGGCCCGTAGCGAGGGGGGCGCCAGGGGGGCTGAGCCCCCCCCTAAAGCTTGTCTGTGCCCTCCGTAGAAAATTGCCCATATATAGAAACGCGATTAACGGCCGCTGAAAAATGCAAACAATGAACAATGAGTCGCATCGACGATTTTTAAAATTGTACTGATATTTTTTGGAAATGTGAATTGGGAAAAAATGTACTTACTATAAAAATTTTATAGTAGAACCGTTATATCAATATATTTTTAGTAATGGTTCTGAGTCACTAATATTATATTCTCTTACAAGAAAATACTTTATTTATTAACAGTTACTTATTGCTTACTGTCCATTTTAATCAAAACATAATAAACACAAAGCCACAGACAATAAATCGGAAATCGGAAAACGGATAACCATAAATTTTATTTCGGTAATTCCCCTTATTTCCCTGTAGCGTCAAACCAAGATATTTTGTTAAGAGCGATATCCATGGTTAGAAACTGGCTTAAAACGACTTCAAGGTTCTCTTTCTCAGTTTTAAATATTTTTTTATAAAATTTGGTATACCTACTAAGGAAATGATAGAGAACCTTGCTGTAGAGCCTGAATTCAGAAAAACTTATTTTTTAATTATTTCTATACAAATTATGAAAATTATTGCAAAAAGGAGTCTTTACCGGGAATTGTTATATAAAAATCAGCTAATTCTTTCCAATACACTTTTTTGTCCAAAGCGTATATTTTTTGAAAACCTTGAATTACGAAATCTGAGAAAATCTGTCAAGATTCGAATCCATATTAATTGATTTGGCAACAAGGCGGCGGACGTTGGCGGTGCATGCCGTACTGGAAAAGTAGGATAAAAGTATTTATGTAGTCATTTAAGTAGCTTAGGATGAAATTATTAAAAAAACTTTATTCTTTTTAGTTCAAATGTAGGTGTTTTCGTTTCGTATTTAGTTAATGTGTTTAATGAACTTTTATGTGAAAGCTGAGTTATAATAATTTGTGGTAAAAATGGGAAAACTTTCGGAAATGCTGAAAATTATATTTCCGTTTCGATGGAAATCTATAAAATATCGTGCTAGATTACTTAGAAAAAGACAAACACTAGCACCTCATTCCAGTCCAGTTCCTGCCGTTCTAAGCATAAAAGTCAAAATATATGGGAAATTAATTAACTAAATATTGAATAGAAAAAGAACCTTTAGCTTTAAAACAATATTCACAAATTTAAAGCGGATGTCCAATAAATGTGGTTTATTTGTGG
The DNA here is from genome assembly GCA_927349885.1 of Psylliodes chrysocephalus. Classification (NCBI taxonomy): domain Eukaryota; kingdom Metazoa; phylum Arthropoda; class Insecta; order Coleoptera; family Chrysomelidae; genus Psylliodes; species Psylliodes chrysocephalus. The sequence continues at coordinate 68,493 of OV651817.1, read as the reverse complement.
ATTCTGAATATGGTTTTTTTAGGTTCCGACGGTTTATTAGCAACCGACAGTATTATCGAAATTAAATATCCTGCCACTCCTTCAAAACTGACTTCGGAAAAAGCAATGGTTGACAACACAATAAAATTTGCAATTATTAATGGCAAAATGCAATAATTGTTCAGGGGCAACTTCATGTAACTAAACGAAATATTTGTTTTTTTATTATTTTGATACCTTTAAGTATGTTAGTAGAAAAAATAAAAAAAGATGATAGATTTTGGTGTATATGGAAAACTAACTGAAGCAATTTTATTTAGATTGTATACTACCCAAGATCTTCGATCCACGTTTCACTAGAGGTTTAGATATTAGAAATCCGAGTAGAAATCCGATTAGAAATCCGATTAGAAATCCGATTAGAAATCCGATTAGAAATCCGACCAATAGTCAATAAAAATGATTATTTTTATTTCTTCTTCTACTAATAATAAATCATTTTATTCAATGTTATTTTTATGTATTTTTAGTACTAGAAAATAATTTTTTTTACACCCAAATGGATATTAGCGTATCTACGTACAGACTACAAAACGAAAAAATATGCTATTCCGTAAAATGAGCTATACTTGTGTAGAATCGATAAATAATAGCATTTCTAGTTTTATTTGATCTATATTTAGAAATAAATAATTATAAATTTTAATAAAACTATATGAAATCAATTTAAGTTATATTCACTCTTGTTATACAAACTACTATTTTCTACATCCACATGGATATGCTTTTTTCTATACCCACATGAATAATAGCTAATCTACGCACATACTACAAAACAAAAAAGTATTCCATTGCGTTCAACTGAACGAATATATTTCATTCCATTCTACCTAGTAAGAACACTGCAAAATAGTTAAATCCACCAATCATATTATATTTTGGTCTCCCGGCTACTATTATTTTTTAAATTTTATGTAAGTAACAATTCTGTCAAACTGTCAGTATATTTTTAAATTATTGAGATTAAATATACGTAAAAATGACTATTTCTTATGTATAATCGATAAGTAATAGCATTTCTATTTTTATTTCGTCCAAATTTAAAAACAAATCTTAAATTTTAATCAAACCATATAAAACTAATTTAATTACAAGTATTTGAACTAAAATGGCAAGTGTGGCGATGGCGTGAGGACATGGAGTTTGTCTCCAAGTAAGAGGCCCGAGTTCAAATCAGGGCTGGGGACTAATTAAATTAAATCTTTTTGTATGTTTATTTTATTTTATAAATTAGTAAAAGTCATACATTATTTTAAAATTAATTATTTTGTCTTAATAAAATACTTTTTTAAATTTGTAGAATTTCGTTAGTGTGTCGTAGAAAAAATATACTGTACAACTCGAGTGGATTGTCTGTATCGCACTCAAACGATTAAGCAGTCCGTCTACGGCGTCGTTCTTAAACTTCGTCTTCGTGCGATATGGCCATCATATCCAATTTTGTTGCACAAACTACTATTCACGCACAGACTACAAAACGAAAAAATATACTATTGCGTTCAACTCAACGAATATATTCCATATCCATTCTAGGTAGTGAGAAAACTGCAAAAAAAATGAAATCCACCAATCACAGTTTATATATTGGACACCCAACTACTATTATTTTTAAAATTTTAAATAAGTTTTTTAGGTATTGAGATTAAAAATATACATTAAAATGAGTAATGTTTGTGTCCATAAATAATTTTAATTTATTTTTATTTGGACCACGTTTTAAAAAATCTTAAATTTGAATCAAACTACCTATATTAAACTAATTTAATTACTACTATTAGAACTAAAATTTTAAATGTAGAGGTGAAAATGAGGATACGGCATCTGTCTTTCACCCGAGAGGCCCGAGTTCAAATCTGGGCTGGGGACTAATTAAATGAAATATTTTTTCATGTTTATTTTATTTCACAAATTAGTAAAGTCATAAATTATTTTAAAATTAGTTATTTTGTCTTTTCCTAAAATAATACTTTAAATTTGTAGATTTTCGTTACTGTACAACTCCAGTGGATTGTCCACTGTTGTTGCACAAACTAGTATATGCTACGTTTCCGGGATACAGAATGTTTAAATTTTAATTTATTAAATTTTATTAATTATTTCAACTAGTTTTAAAGATATTTACTCTAAATTTGCAAAACTAACTTTGAAGGGACAAATGTGTATTTTTTGGGGTGTTCCAAATTTTTCTACTTGTACCAGTGGCGTTTGTGCGAGAGTGCCACTTTTTTGATAAAAAAATACTGCGCCACTGACTTTTTCGATCTATGTTTTTTTTTATAAAATAACTTCGGCAAACATTCCCTAAAATCATTCACACTTACCAACAAACTTAGGTACTTTTTAGATATTTTTCCGAAATAATCATAGGAAATACATGTATATTTAAAAATATATTTCGTAAATAAATTAATTACTTTTTAGATTTTCGAAAATGTTACACCAGGTTATACCTTTAAAACATATTTTAAACGATAAAACAAAACAGAAATACTCTTTTTTAGACTGGACCTGCGATTTATCGGCCTTTTTTATATTTTAAATCATCTATAGTTTATAAGTAATAAATTGAAGGGAATGTAAGTCTGGGAATAGAGCAACGTTGCCAAAGTGGGTTCAGATGCACTGAAAGTTGTCAGTGTGTTCTAAAATGAATTTGCTGCTTACTGATAGACAGTAGTACACGCACGGACAAAATTCTACAAAGCAGGGAGGCCACACTGACTGACATGATGAAAATAGTCTCAGCCGTTGTGCAAACGCTTGAAGAAATGCGAAATAATGATGAGTACCACCGGCTCGTTAATATAATGAGTGTACAATTTTCAATTATTGATTCAGAAGACCCATCACCGCCAAAAAAAAAAAAAACCCAGCAGTGTTAGAAAATTTTGTACTTACCGAGCCTATGAGATCTATAGTCGTTAGCGAAGCAGATTTCAAACAAATATTTTTTGAAGTTCTTGACATAATATTAGTAGAGCTAAGACGTATATTTAACGACAACAATGATTTAATTGAAACTATTATATCAACCACTGGCCGAACTGGGCATTCAATTGACAAGTGCTGCGTACTTTCTCCTATAGTACGGCTCTTTGTGAATCCAGTTTTTCTACCCTTACTAGAATTGATAGACCTCACCCACCTCAGCGGAGGTCAATGTTACATCCGAGACTGGCAAACCTTACCCATTTAGCATATGAAAAAGAGAACAAAAAAGATAAATATTGAAAATCTGCTGGTTGAGTTTATTAATTTAAAAAATAGGAAACTGCAATTATTCTGAAAATTAATAAAAAAAATAATTTTTTGACTCTTTGGCATATTTGATGCTGCTTTTACTAACTCAACCCTCAACCAGTTAGATGTTCTTTGGAAAAAAAGTTTTATATTTTTTTGTTGTAGAGTTCATTCTTTTGTTTAAACAAAATGTTTTTTATTGAATAAATATGTGTTTTGTAATTGCTTGTTTTTTTTAATACACTCATCAGAGGAAGGAATTCAAAACAAAACCTCATGTCTTTTTGCAATTTTTATACTCTAATAAAAGAAAATGAAGACCTCCCAAGATTCTGTTTAGCCCCCCCTGAAACATGGGGCTAGCTACGGCCCTGTTTTGCCATATCATAACCTATCAAAACCCACTGGTAGTCATTCAGTTTGGAATGTCTAATAGATATAAAAACAGCCATACTGCAGACACCTATGATTTTTTGTTAAGGAGGTCCTTTCGCCACACCTCTCGCCTCAAATGTTAATAAAAAAGTTATTAGATTATGACTAAAATTAATTTTTTTCTAATAGTTGAAGTCCTTATTTATCTAATTTATTTATTTATTTATTTTATTTATACTGCAAAACAAACAGAATGCAATCCATTTACATGTTATACAGTTTGGTACACTTACAATAATTACTAAAACTAAAAATAAATTTAACAATGGTATACAATTAATAAAAATATAATGTGTTATGTTAAGAGTTATATAAGTTATAATAGTTTTTGTTAAAATGTATCATTATCGAATATTAATTTCAATTTGTTGAAAGACATATTAAAAAGGTCAATGTTACTGCTAATCATGAACCGATCTAGTGTTTGAAGCGAATTATCAATAGGTGAGAATAAATTATTGTTGGAAAATAATGTGTATCTTTGCCTAAGGTGAATGTCTGGTACGCTGAAATTGATGGAGGCTAGTAATTCGGGTAAATTAAAATTTCCATATAAAATATTTGTTATAAATGTTAATTGGGCTTTGTTCCTTCTGCTAAATAGTGTTTCAATATTAAAATCTATTAACTGGCTCTGGTAAGAGATACGTAAGGGGTAGTCTCCATATTTTTTCAGGTGTAGAGATCTGACAAAACGCTTCTGCACTTTTTCCAAGGTATCATTATAAAGGATTGTTTTGGGTGACCAAATTATACAGGCATATTCTATTTTAGATCGTACGAATGCATTATATAGAACCTTGCATGTTTCGGTAGAGAAATCATGGCAAGCCCTGAGAATAAATGCGAGTCTTCTGTAGCAGTCTGTTGTTAATATTGTTAAATGTTTATTAAAATTAAAATTTGAAGAATAAACCACCCCTAAATCTTTGCTTTCGTTTGTTCTCTTTATTAAGGTATTGTTAATTTTATAATCTGTTATGATGGGATTCTTCTTCCTAGTGTAAGTGATTATATTGCATTTAGGTATATTGAATGAGAGGTCGTTGATATGACAGTATTTGGATATTGCTGTGATATCCCCTTGTAGTAACTCAGCATCAGCTGCAGAGGAGAATTGTCTAAACAGCTTCAGATCATCTGCATATAATAGAAATTTAGAATGTTTAATATAATCACTTATATCATTGATAAAAATGACAAATAGAAGTGGTCCCAGAATCGACCCTTGTGGTATACCAGAATTCGCTATGAAGAGTTTCGAATTACTGTCATTGAATCTAACAAAGTGTTGACGATTCGTTAGATACGGCTTTATTAACCGAGTTAGATCGTTGCTGAATATGTTTTGTAATTTGTTTATCAGAACATGATGATTTACTCTGTCAAATGCTTTTGCTAGATCAGTATATATTGTATCGACCTGACTGTGTGTTATAGTGTTAGCGACATAATCGTTAAATACACATAAATTTGAAATTGTTGACTTTTTATTGATAAAGCCATGCTGCTCATCAATTAATATGGGTGACACATGTGAATAGATCCTATTATAAACTATTCTTTCGAAGACTTTAGATATAGAGGAAAGAATTGTGATAGGACGAAAGTTCTCTATTTGACTCGTATTTCCCGATTTATGTATAGGTGTTATGCGATCAGTTTTAAATTTATCAGGAAAGATGTTTTTTTGCACTGATAATGTAAACATTTGTTTTAGAGGAATCGATAATATCTCTGCGTAAGCCTTGAGAAAATACGCAGGTATATTATTAATACCCATTGCAGCGTTAGGCTTCAGTGACTTGATGGCATTCAAAATTTCTTCTGTGGAAATGTTCCCTAGCTGCAATATATTTAAATTATAATTTTTGTATTTTACCTGATCTGGGATTGCTGAGCTGTTCGAATACACATATTCAAAAAAATTAGCAAACGCTTTTGCAATGTCTTCATTGTTTGAGAAGTGTTCTCCATTATATGAATACCTATATGCTATATTGGACTTACTATTTGACCTTTTACTTTTAATATAGTTCCAAAAATTTTGAGGGTTGTCTGTTAATTCTTAAGCGGTTACTACCGAGTGTGTTAGATTGCTAAAAACTAGGTCTAGTGTATTATTGTTTTTATTTAGTACATTATTTAATGAATAAACATCATATTTGGACATTATTTTATGTATAGTTTGAATTTTTTGAGACCCTTTTGAGAATAGAAAAGCTGTTCCATCAATTTCAGCTATATTAAAATCACCTATTATGAAAATATTTAATACTAAACTTTTAACTATACCTTACCTTGCAAATTTTTGAGAATTTTTTTTTTTAAATGTATTTGTACAGTGCCTCACGAGAAAGTAAGTCCTCTACAACAATTCTCGAATTATACTATTATTTATTGATTAGATGGAGTAGAAAAAAACTAAAAATAAGGTTTTTGAAATATTTAGATTTTGTTTTATACAATAAAATATATATAGTAAACCGTGGAACTTATTGAGAAATTAATATTAAAAAATCACAAAAAATTTTCAAGTAACCTAGTTGAAAATTTTTTGTGATTTTTTAATAATAATTTCTCAATAAATTCCACGGTAACCTATATATTTTATTGTAAAAAACAAAACCTAAATATTTCAAAAACCTTATTTTTAGTTTTTTTCTACTCCATCTAATCAATAAATAATAGTAAAATTAATTATAATTCGAAAATTGTTGTTGAAGTCTTACTTTCTCATAAGACACTGTACAAACAAACACATTTAAAAAAAAAATTTTTCTCAAAAATTTGCACGGTAAGGTATAGTTAAAAGTTCACTATTAGATAAATAAGGACATCTACTATTAGAAAAAAATTAATTTTAGTCATAATCTAATATTTTTTATTTAACATTGGTGGCGAAAAGACCTCCTTAAAATAAACAAAATAAACCATGGAGGTAGGGAGAGGAGTCGCTACTCGTGTAGTGAAGCGGTATACTGTCTGTCATTTGTGACATTAACTTACAAGTTTTGCGGTACGTGTTTTATTTTTCGGTATTTATTGTTAGTTGAAAGACCTTGAGGCCATGTAGAAATCAAAAAATTATAGGGAATAACCATAGAAGTATAGGGCTAACATATCATAAGTTAGTGAACAGAGTTGTACTGAAAAAAAATATATGATTATCTTAACATTATTATTTACAAATTTCCAAATAATAAAAAAATGACTAGACACCTTTTTTACATAGAAATTATTGGTAACCGACCAAATATAGTGTCATGTGTTCAGATTATTTGAGGAAAAACATTTTGATCGATTTTCTTGTATAGAATCTATACAATAATGTATGTGTGTACGAGTATAAAGTTAAATTAACGTACAGGGATTTCATTTCAAAACTAGCCACCCAAAATAACTTTTAAAATATCTTTAAAACAAAAAAACACGTTAATTTATATTTACGGGGGGACACATTTTACAAGTATCTGTAACCGTGCAGTTTCATCCCCTAATAATAATAATAATAATAAATCGTCTTTATTATTTTCAAATACACAGTAAACAATTATAAATTACAATAATTATATTCTTTGGCTTAAAATGCGTAAATGAAAATAAAGGGCGAAGTTTATTTTTATTGTCGAGTAGACAATAAAAATATTCTTCCACTTAACCCTAGATAAACCTGTATTATTTGTAAGTACCTAAAATTACCCAAAATACAATCAATAAAAATTATAAGAAATATATATAATATTATTTATATGAAAATATAAAAATATGTGCAAAAGTTTAACCTAAGAATCTAACCAAAAAAATAATAGGTACAAAAGTTTAAATTTGAATTGAATCTATTTCATTTTACAAGACTAATGTTGAGATGCTAGATGCTACATCGTTTTAAATCTGGAAACACTTTGGAGTTTAAAATTGGTTGCAACCGTATTGTAAAGATAGCAAATGTTGTAACTAAATGATCGCCTGAATAATTCAGTTCTAAAAGAAGGAACAGTCAGTAACCCTCTATTCCTTATATTTATATTATGAATATCGGTACGGTAAGTAATTTTACGATAAAGATATGGGGGTTTTTTGTTACAAATAATCTTATGATATAGTGACGTAGCGTGAAGTATTCGTCTATTGTGCATATTTAACCAGCCTATTTCAAGTAGTTTTGGGGAAGTTCTTTGCCTTCTTCTAATGCCATAGATTAACCGTAAGCATGAATTCTGAACCTTTTGAACTTTTTGTTTGTAATATGCTGTTAAATTAGGACCGTATAAGGCATCCGCATAATTAAATAAAGATAACACTAGGCTTTCGCATAAGGCTTTTTTGACATGGATCGGTAATAAATGACGATTGTCGTATATGATTTTTAGATTACAGTAAGCATGTTGTAATAGTATGTTTATGTGCTTCTCAAATCTTAAATCGGAATCCAATATTACACCTAAATTTTTTGCATCATTAACAACTTGCAGTTTTTTGGCATTAATATTAACAGTTATTGATTGTACTACAGTTTGACGATGATAGTTACTTCCAAATAACATAACATTAGATTTATCAGGATTGATTATCAAACAGTGGTCGGTTGCATAATTTATGAAATTCTCTAAATCGTTATTAATAGTTTGACATGCACTTTCCACTTTTTGAGATAAAAACTGTAGTACAATTGTGTATCATCTGCATAAAGATGGAAATTACAAAACTGGATTCGTGATAAGATATGAGCCGAATAGATACAGAATAATAAAGGTCCAAGGATTGACCCTTGAGGAACCCCCGATCTTAAATTGAGATATTCTGAGTACACATTATTTATGCAAACTTTTTGTTGTCTAAATTTAAGATAATTCTTTATTAGTAATTGAGCATTTTCCGAAAAGCCTATATACTGCAACATACATATTAGTAGATTATGGTGAAGAGTATCAAATGCCCGACTAAAATCTAACATAACTAATAGAGTACATTTTCCCTGATCAGTGGCTTTAATGACGTCATCAACAATATGGAGCAGAGCAGTTGTACAACTAAAGTCTTTGCGAAAGCCCGATTGAACAGTGGGTAATAATGAGTATTGATGTAGGTAATCTTTTATCTGACTTTCCATGGCTTTTTCTAATATTTTTGATAAAGTAGGTAAAATACTTATTGGACGTAAATCTTTAAAATTTACTGGGCTTTGCTTTTTTGGCAGAACCTTTATAACTGCTCTCCTCCACATTGCAGGATAGACATTTTCAGTAATACAGAAATTTAGTATATGTGTAATATAAGGTACTATATGAGGGCAGCAAATTTTAATCAGTTTTATATTCAATCCTTCACACCCCCTGGCATTAGTTTTGATATCACAGATCATCTTAAAAACGAAAAGGTCATTAACTTCTCTAAAATTAAAATGAGAATCAATAATTTTATTATTTTTGTAAAAAGTTCTGACCTCTTCAGGTGGTTCGGTTATTGGAATAGATTCAATAAAATAACGATTAATTTCATTTGGTTTCATTAGGTCTTCAGGTATATTTTGGTTTTTACTTGGAATAAACTTATTTGTGTTTAAAGTTCGCCACATGTCTGTAGAAAAACTATTATTAAATTGATGTAAAAAATAAGCCCTTTTTTCCTTTTTAATAGACTGACTAGTGAAATTGCGTAGTTCTTTGTAAGCCTGTAAATGAACATTAGATCTAGTTCGCCTGTACTTTCTTAGCGCCTTGTCTCTTTCCGAAATCATTAATTTTATCGGATAAGTTAACCATGGAGCTTTACATTTAGTTACCCTCGATGTTGTAATAGGAGCATGTCTGTCAAATAGATCATTTAAGCAGTTAATTAAATATGAAACTTTCTCGTCAACTGTTTCTTGATCATAAATTCTGAAAAAGGAAGTATTGAAAAGATCACGCTGAAAAATATATTCGTCGAAATGTTTAAAATTTCTATAAGTTACCATTTTAGGCGCGAACTGCTCAGTACTTACTCTAATTTTACAAAAAACTAAAGAGATCAGAAATTGCATCATGTATTATTCCCTTTTCAACAGGAGCTCCTTCTTGAACTATCACGTAATCAAGAAGAGTAGCTGATGTTGCTGTAATTCTTGTAGGCTCGTCTATTAATTGACAAAGATTAAGCGTTTCTAAAAGTGAATAAAATCTTGATACAGTTATGTTACTAAAATTCAACAAATTTAAATTAAAATCCCCCATACATACCTACTATCTCATCAACAATTGGCAAAATAGAGGTAAGACTGTCTTCAAATTCATGTATAAAAGAGATAGTATTTTGCTCATGAGGCTTATAAATAACCCCCACTGCCAATACTTTTTTTTAACAACCAATTTTATCCACAGTTGTTCCCAAATACAGTTTTGTCTACTAACCAGTACCTCGTAGCGAAGTCCGTGTCTAATATACATGCATAAACCCTTTCCGCTAGCATTTCTATCAGCTCTAAGTAAGCTATAATCTTCAATACTTAGTGTATGATCATTAATAGAATCTTTTAACCAAGACTCGCAAATTAAAAATATATCAAAATTATTTTCTCTGATTATATCATTTACATCATGAACAGAAGGTGGTAAAGATCTAACATTTGCACAACCAATTTTTAAATATTTCATTTATACTTTTAAATCTGTATTTGATATCAAATAAAAATAATAAATTAAAACCTATCTCTGCTAACAACATTTGATATATTTAGAGTAAATAGTAAAAATGAACTTACTATTTTCTACGTGCTTATTTTCCAAAATCTTTGCAGTTTTTGAAGAATTATTGTAATTATTCTTTATTGGAATCGATGTCGATTTAAGGTTAAAAAGTGGTAACGATTCTTTCACTGGAAGATTTTTACCTGCAAAAACATCAAATATCAATAAATCACTTTTAAATTTTTTCCATATAACATTATTTTTATACCACAAAAAAATTAAAATAATAAAAGAGTACAGATTACCCCACAGACGAAACTCAGGTAAAGATAAAAGGATTTTAAAAATGATGACTTTATAACCTTGAAACTTTAAATGGATATTTTATGGATGTTGCCAATTTTAAATATTTTCAATTATTCTGGATAAAACTTGCCCTGTAAATTGTCAGGGTTGGTGTAGGCAATAAATAGTTTAATGTGTGTGTGTGTGTGTGTGTGTGTGTGTGTGTGTGTGTGTGTGTGTGTGTGTGTGTGTGTGTGTGTGTGTGTGTGTGTGTGTGTGTGTGTGTGTGTGTGTGTGTGTGTGTGTGTGTGTGTGTGTGTGTGTGTGTGTGTGTGTGTGTGTGTGTGTGTGTGTGTGTGTGTGTGTGTGTGTGTGTGTGTGTGTGTGTGTGTGTGTGTGTGTGTGTGTGTGTGTGTGTGTGTGTGTGTGTGTGTGTGTGTGTGTGTGTGTGTGTGTGTGTGTGTGTGTGTGTGTGTGTGTGTGTGTGTGTGTGTGTGTGTGTGTGTGTGTGTGTGTGTGTGTGTGTGTGTGTGTGTGTGTGTGTGTGTGTGTGTGTGTGTGTGTGTGTGTGTGTGTGTGTGTGTGTGTGTGTGTGTGTGTGTGTGTGTGTGTGTGTGTGTGTGTGTGTGTGTGTGTGTGTGTGTGTGTGTGTGTGTGTGTGTGTGTGTGTGTGTGTGTGTGTGTGTGTGTGTGTGTGTGTGTGTGTGTGTGTGTGTGTGTGTGTGTGTGTGTGTGTGTGTGTGTGTGTGTGTGTGTGTGTGTGTGTGTGTGTGTGTGTGTGTGTGTGTGTGTGTGTGTGTGTGTGTGTGTGTGTGTGTGTGTGTGTGTGTGTGTGTGTGTGTGTGTGTGTGTGTGTGTGTGTGTGTGTGTGTGTGTGTGTGTGTGTGTGTGTGTGTGTGTGTGTGTGTGTGTGTGTGTGTGTGTGTGTGTGTGTGTGTGTGTGTGTGTGTGTGTGTGTGTGTGTGTGTGTGTGTGTGTGTGTGTGTGTGTGTGTGTGTGTGTGTGTGTGTGTGTGTGTGTGTGTGTGTGTGTGTGTGTGTGTGTGTGTGTGTGTGTGTGTGTGTGTGTGTGTGTGTGTGTGTGTGTGTGTGTGTGTGTGTGTGTGTGTGTGTGTGTGTGTGTGTGTGTGTGTGTGTGTGTGTGTGTGTGTGTGTGTGTGTGTGTGTGTGTGTGTGTGTGTGTGTGTGTGTGTGTGTGTGCGTGTGTGTGTGTGTGTATGTATGTATGTGTGTGTGTGTATGTATGTATGTGTGTGTGTGTGTGTGTGTGTGTGTTTTTGTGTGTGTTTTTGTGTGTGTGTGTGTCTGTGTCTGTGTGTGTGTGTCTGTGTGTATGTGTGTCTGTGTGTCTGTGTGTCTGTGTGTCTGTGTGTCTGTGTGTCTGTGTGTCTGTGTGTCTGTGTGTCTGTGTGTCTGTGTGTCTGTGTGTCTGTGTATCTGTGTATCTGTGTGTCTGTGTGTCTGTGTGTCTGTGTGTCTGTGTGTCTGTGTGTCTGTGTGTCTGTGTATCTGTGTATCTGTGTATCTGTGTATCTGTGTATCTGTGTATCTGTGTATCTGTGTATCTGTGTATCTGTGTATCTGTGTATCTGTGTATCTGTGTATCTGTGTATCTGTGTATCTGTGTATCTGTGTATCTGTGTATCTGTGTATCTGTGTATCTGTGTATCTGTGTATCTGTGTATCTGTGTATCTGTGTATCTGTGTATCTGTGTATCTGTGTATCTGTGTATCTGTGTATCTGTGTATCTGTGTATCTGTGTATCTGTGTATCTGTGTATATGTGTATCTGTGTATCTGTGTCTGTATCCACCATACCTCATGAACCGATACACAGAAAAATACCAAATTTTAAACTTGAGCTGTATTCCATCGTTCAATGAACAGATTAGTTTTTGGGCAACGTCGGAACATCTGAGGGGGTACTTTATGGGTGATCATTTTTATATTTTATGGAATATATCTGTTATTTACGTTTGGAGAAGAAAATTCTTCAAATAAAAGTTACTTCTAATATTATTATCTAAAATTTTTGTTCCGTACAAAATTTTTCTATTCGAGAAATTTGACAAAATGAAAAAAAAATTTTTATAAAAATTATTCAAATAAAAGTTGTTTATAATATAATTCTCTATAATTTTTGTTTTATACATAATTTCTCTAAATGGACCGTATTTGAGATATTTAAGAAAATGTGTAAATTTCGAATTTTGAAGAAAACTTAAAAACGGATAAAGAAAAAACATTAAATTTTTAAAAAATAAGTTTTATTTCAGCCTGACGTGAAATGATTAGATTTTGGACAACGTCGGAACATCTAGAGGGGTACTTTATGGGAGGCCCTTTTTAAATTTTATGGAATATGTCTGTTATTTATGTTTGGAGAAAAAATTTTTTTAAATAAAAGTTACTTCTAATATTATTATCTATAATTTTTGTTTTATGTCAAAATTTCCTGAAATGGTCCGTATTCGAGAAATTTGATAAAATGTGAAAAATTCTGATTTTTATGAAAATTGTTGAACAAAATGTTGTTTGCGATATCGATCTCTATAATTTTTGTTTATGTATGATTTTTCTAAAATGGACCGTAATGGAAAAATTGGAGGAAGAGTGCTAAATTTAAATTTTTCAGTATTTTTGTTTTCAATGAATATCTATAGAAAAATGTTTCGAGGTAGATGTATGTGGAAAATGTATATATGTATTTAGTTTATCCTCTAAATATTTATAGAGGTGCTGCAATAGGTTGTACAAAATAACCGGAAAAAGCTTATAATAACTAGATAGAAAAGTCATGTGTTGGACACTTCAGATTTTTACATTTCTCTTCTTATCTGTTCCTTTAAAATTCCTATTTGCATATTTTAGTATATGTACTCATACAAATTACAGAACTAAAATGAAAATTGAGAACATTATTAATTTCTTTAAAAATATGTACAAGTTTTTGGCATAAATCGTTTTGTGTGCAGAATTGTTTGAAATTTTTTTGGTATGGAATTTCCAGAATCTTTATCAACGAAACAAAATTAGTGTGAGGCATATTATAAAGACTGTCAAATTGCTTTAATCTGTATGCATATAAGCATTATAAAGGTAAAACATAGCAGTGTCATTGTATGTAGGGTGGCACAAAATTGATCGAAAACATTTGATCGAATAGATTTAATCGAAAACATTTGATCGAATGCATTTGATTAAAATCATTTGATCGAAAATACGTTTTATCGAATAACAATTGATCGGAAAGAAAAATGATTGAAAAGAAAAATGTTCGAAACAAACAATGATCGGAAAGAAAATTGATAGAAAATAGATGTGATAGAAAAAGCAATTGATCGAAACATCAAATATTCATAAAATTGGAAAATATAAAAAAGTTAACTAATTTACCTAACCTGTTCGGTCTAGAGTAATCGCTGGTTGCTTGTAACAAATATACAAAAAATGAAAAAATAAAAAAAAACTTAACTAACCTACCTAACTTGTGCGAGAGCAAACAGTTAAATTTAAATAGCATAGGTCAGGTAAATTAGTTGTTTTTTTTTATAAGAAAGCGAGAGCCATCAGTTAAAATTAAATTATTCCAGGCCGCACAGGTTAGGTAATTCAGTTAATTTTTTTTTAATTTTTGTAAATTAGTTAAGTTTTTTTATTTTTCCAATTTTTACATAATTTTCTTTGCAAGGCAAACCGTGACGGCTCCATTTACCACACAGGTTAGGTAGGTTAGTTAAGTTTTTTATATAAAAAACCTAACTAAATTACCCAACCTGTGCGAGAGCAATCAGGAAAAATTAAATTGCTCTAGACTTCACATGTTAGGTAAATGTGTTAAATTTTTTAGTTTTCTCGTTTTTAAATTTTTTTTTTGCGAAGCAACCCTCTGCTGCTCCAGGCCGCACACGTTAGGTAAATTAGTTAAGATTTTAATATTATCCTCATTTTTCTGTAATTTTTTGCATGGCAAACGGCGATGGCTCCAGGCCTCACAGGTTGGGTAAATTAATTAAATTTCGTTCCCATTACATTACAAAATGTTTTTTGAGTTATTTGCAATTGTTATGTAAATGGCAGAGTTATTTATTAGAGTAAATTAACAACAAGGTATATAACAAATATTTTTCAAGACCTATAGGTATACCTACTTTAAATTGTTTAAATTGTTATTCATCATTGGCTTCTTGGAAATTGTTGATGTCAAGGTGTTTAAGACAAGTGGACAGAAAGGTTTTAGCTTAGATTATAGAAAGTAATCTAGGGGTTTAAAATCTATAAATGTAACTATAATTGTATTAAAAATGTAAATGAGATAAATTCTTAGATTATAGAAATGTTTAATCTAAGGGTTAATCGTTATTTTATCATCTTCTTGGAGATTACTAATGCTATAGAAAAACCAAAATGATAATAAGGGGTGAGAACATAAGATGGTTACCTACCTAGGATTTGGTAGGTTGCAGTTAGTATCTTGATCAGTTCCCAATATTACCTACTCTGTTTGATTAGGCTTCTATATTATCTATTAAAGTAAGAAGTTTGTGGTTATTTTCGGTTAATAGTGACTGTAGTGTTGAAAAATGCAGTGTGGTTCAAGTTCAAAGTTTACACCTGTGAAACGTATAAAAAAGTGTGCGTTGTCAGTTAAGGAGAAAATATTTGTAAGTTATATTTATAATTGCCTAAGAATGAAAAATCCTTTTCTGTTGACGATACTGTTAAAAAGACAATTAATATGATGGGTGTAAGCAAATTAACGACGATATATAAAGTTATAAGTGAATTAAAAAGTGGAGTTTTTTAACAAATAAAAAATGAAGGAGGTAAGAAAAGAGACTGAACAAATTAAAAGTGGAATAAGTAGAAAAGTTCACGAATTTGATTTTAACAAAGAAATACCAACACTTGTCAAGGTTTTGGACGCAATCAATAGTGATCCGTATTTTCCTAAAATGGGAAAGACAAAACTATGGGAAACTCTACTAGATTTGAAGTTCAAGTGGAATAAACAGGGCAGGAAAGCAGCACTTATTGATTCTGATGAAATTGTTTGTTGGAGACGGGGAAACCTCAGAACCATTTTTAAATTACGTGCAGAAGGCAAAAAAAATTATGTTGACGAAACCTGGGTGAATGAAGGTTACACAGTTAGCAAAATGTGGCAGGATACAAACATTCTATCTTCATATGATAAGCTTCTTTGGGAAGATTTTCTACAGTAGACCGGAGACTACCATAAAGATATGAACGCTGATGTTTTTGAAGAATAGTTTCAGCAGATGATAGAACATTTACAGAAAGGTTTAGTTATAGTAATGGATAACGCTAGTTACCATTCCCGTCTAATAGGTCGTGTGCCAAATACTTCATGGAAGAAAGATGATATCATTAAGTGGCTAACAGAAAGAAACATTAGAAAAAAGTGGGCTAATACCGTGCAGCGGGGTAATACCGCGCACACAGAAACACAGGTGTTTGAGCAACTCGGAATATATTTGACTACTCGTAGCAACTATGCCACAAATGTTGTGCAGTCGATCGAAGCATCCAGTTAGGGATGTTGCGATACTAGTAAAGTATCGATACTGTTATCGAAAGGAGTATCGTAACCAAAGTATCGATACCGGTATCGAAAGGGTATCGGAACGAAAGTATCGATACCGATATCGGAAAGAGTACAGAACAACCAAAAAAAACAAAGTCGCCGACATATCATACCATAAAGTGATCCTACAATATACTTTTTGTTCGTATTGTAAAGGTCAAAACTAGTAAAATATTGAAACGAAAGTAGTAGTATCGAAACAAAAGTAGTACTCATATAAGTAAAGTATCGAAAGCAAAGTATCGGGTACTAAATTACCCGGTATCGAAAGAAAAGTATCGATACCAGTATCATATCAGTAGTATCGCAACATCCCTACATCCAGTACTTCGCAGTATATCAAAGCGTGAGTGTCGTTGCTTTTATTATAATTTAAAAGGTAATTTTAAATATTAGGTAAATATAAAATCGGCGAATATAGATATTTTATTGGTTCTTTTACTGATTTTTACCTGCTACCGTTTTTAATTTTCTTTAGTAAACAACTGAGGTGAGATTAGAAAATAGGACCAGTGTCGATATGGGGCAACACCGCGCATGGTAAAACCCCACATATGCGCGATATTACCCCACATTGATTTCAATGGTAAGATGAGCGGTATTGCATCACCTCTAAATTTGCTAAATATTGTTCTGCGTTGATTTCTATGGTAAAATATTTCCACTTTTTATTTCAGATTTAGAGGGTAAGAAATTACAAAAGAAAAACTCAACGAAAAAGTTGGTCTTTTAAACAACTCTATAATGCAATAGTTGCTGTTTGCTCAGGTTCAAAAATACGTGAGGCGGCAAGAAATTTCGATATTCCAGAATCGACAGTTCGTGATCATTTAAAAAAAAGAGGTACCGGCGCAGACGGTGAAGCTCCAGCTCAACTTGATGAGACGCATGGCTTGGGACGGACACTAGTTTTTACGAAAAAACAAGAACAAGAGCTAGCAGATCACGTTATGAGGTTAGAGAATTATTTTTATGGAGTAACTCCGCGGCACTTAAAGCGTATGGCTTTTGACTTTGCAGAAGCTAATAATCTAACCCATAAATTCAACAAAGGAACAAAATCAGCTGTCAAAGACTGGCTGAGGCTTTTTCTTAAAAAAATCCTCAAATTAGTCTTCGTCAGCCAGAAGGAACAAGTCTTAATCGTATTTCATCGTTCAACGCCGATGCTGTTGGTCTTTTTTTTCAAAAATCTTGAAACTTTGTTACAAAAGCATTAATTTACAGAAGACAGAATCTTCAATGCTGACGAGTCTGGAATAACAACTGTCCAGAAAAAGTCTGGAAAAATATACGCCAAAAAAGGACAAAAGCAAGTCGGAATTGCTATTTCAGCCGAACGAGGACAACATATCACTATCTTATGTGCTGTCAGTGCAGCTGGTTCCTACGTCCCTCCAATGTTTATTAATCCAAGGAAACGTATGTCTCCACAACTAGAAAAGGATGGCCCAATTGGATCCATTTATTCGTGCTCTGACAATGGGTGGTCAAATAATGAGTTATTTCTAAAATGGTTGAAACATTTCCAAAGCTATGTGAAATCTAATGCGACCGACCCGATTTTACTTATTTTAGACAATCATGGAAGCCACATTTCGTTGGAAATTTATGAGTTCTGCAGAAATAGCCATATCGTACTTCTTACAATACCCCCTCATACGTCAAATCACCTTCAGCCTCTGGATTTAAGATTCTTTGGACCTCTTAAAAAATCTCTCTTTGCTGTTTATGATTCCCATATGATTTCAACTGCACACGAGAAGATTACAGTGTACGATGTGGCTCGTTTGTTTAATCAAGCATATATAAAAGTAGCAACTATGGATAAAGGAATTTCAGGATTCCGAGCTGCCGGGGATTCCGAGCTGCCGGAATATTTCCTTTCAATCCCTCTAAGTTTACAGCAGAAGACTTCGCACCAGCTGAGGAATTTAGAGAATTTATTGTGGATGTAGAATCAGATGAAGGGGAAAGGTCCTTCAAGATGATTTCTCCTCAGACACCAATAGAATCCTTAACTATTGCGATACCGACACCATCAATATCCGCTATTCCAGAACCGACACCCTCAACAGCAGCAATTCGTGAACCTTTACCATCATGTTCGTTTGCCAAAATATCAGATGTTGCTCCTATTCCCATGAGAACAAATAAGAAATTCACAAAAAGGACAGCAAAGAAGCAAAAGTCAGAAATTTTGACTTCTACACCAATGAAGCATATACTTGTTCAAAACCAAGCAAAACGAGACCAGAAAAGTGATACTCAAAACAAAACATGCAAGCAAAAAGTAAATTTACATGGAAAAGAAAACCAGAAGAGGATTAACATAAAAAGAAAGCGTGTTGAAAAGGAGGAGGAAATGTCAGAGGATAACTCTGATTCATCAGTGGAATTGGATCTGTCTGAAGACAGCAATTCAGATATGAATGAATACGCATTGTACGAAAGGCCTTCTGTGACAAATGAAGTATGCATCATATGCGGCGAATTCGGAAAGAATAGAGAACTCTGGTACCGTTGCGTAAAATGTGAAAGATGGGCTCACTCCGAGTGTACAGGTTGGGAATCAGCTAAGGAATATACATGTGATGAATGTATAGAAGGCAACCCAAAAAAAGATAAAGCAAAACGATACTTAATTAAATAATACCAAAAAAGCTTGTCAAAGTTCTTAGAAATGTTCTTATGTTGAGAATGTTGTTGTTAATTTCATTATATCATATTTTCTTTTAACATTTTTTTTTCATCAGCCTACTCCGAAGCCTCAAACAAAATTCACGGTATTGCCCCACTGGTTGCGTAATATTGCCCCACTGGGTGGGGCAATACCGTGAAATGCATATGTTGCATAATTTGAAAATTTTCCAATTCTCCAGTATTTTACTCAAATAACATATATACCAAGCAGGGGTCAGGGCACTTGGGCCTGGGAACTTTTTTACTGCGCATGCGCGACCATAGCCACGAAGTTGGCTAACCTAAATGTGTCATCTGTCAATGTGTCATCTGTCAATTCTTCTTCTTTTTTTATTAGTTGTCAATTCTTCTTCTTTTCGCTGTCAGTTTTTGTTGGCTGTGGAACGCGGGAGAAAAAGGCCATCGGCTGCGGCGGCGGCGCCCTCTGGCGGTTGGATTAGAATTTGTCATATGTCAGGTGTCTGTCATCATCTGTCAGCTGTCCGTGTGTGTGTCATACGGTCGATCCGTCAACTGCCCCGATGAGGATTTCGCCAATGAGCGGCGAACATAACCCCCAGTTTAAACGGTCGTTAGACAGCTGCCCGTGGCCCCGGGGCCCGCCACGAGGCGCGCGCCACACGGAGTCGCGCCGATGAACATAACCCCACTTTTAACGGTCGATCCGTCAATTGCCCCGATGAGGATTTCCGCCGCCGAGGTGAACATAACCCCCGCTTTGAACGATCGGCTGCCCGGGGGCCCGCCACGCGGAGACGCGCCGATGAACATAACCCCCTTGGGGGAGTCGTCAATTCCTAACCTCTTTTACGTTGAAAAAAAAATCTATTCGAGATTGTAAATTATGTTGGTTAACTTTGGCGACCATCGTTCACGTGAACTAAGGATCTGACAGGTGACAGTTGACGGATCTCTGGAGTACCGGATTCCCACCATTTTCGACCTAAGGCGACCGATGACGGGGTGACGGGTTGACAGATGACCCTAGCTAATGGCAGCAATCGTGACGACAGATTCGAATGAGTATCCGTCTTTTCCCTGGCGTCCTGGGAATCCGACGGTCTGGGAATCCGACTGTCTGGGAATCCGACGACCTGGGAATCCGACAGTCGGGGAATCCGACGGTCTGGGAATCCGAAGGTCTAGGAATCCGACGTCCTGGGAATCAACCGTTCTGGGAATCCGACGTCCTGGCGTCCTGTGTTCCCAGAAAGGCTGCGAATACGACAGCGCCACGACGCCGCACGCAACGGTCGCAACGGACGCGACGCACGTACGCAACGCACGCAACGCACGCAACGCACGCAGCGCACGCGACGCACGCAAGGTATGTGCACCGAAAAGTTTGACGTTTGACGACTGACGTTTCACGTTTGACGTTTCACGTTTGACGTTTACCGTTTTGACGTTTGACGTTCGACGTTTCACGTTTGACGTTTCACGTTTCACGTTTGACGTTTATCGTTTTGACGTTTGACGTTCGACGTTTCACGTTTGACGTTTTACGTTTCACGTTTGGCGTTTCACGTTTGACTGTTAGTTTCTGCTAGTATCGAGGGTACAATAACTACTGCTACTACTACAGCTGGGTTGGCCGAGTGTCAAGGTTAACAACCTAGATCTCCGAGAGGAGGCGTATCCTACACCCGACAATATTAGTAAAATAAGTATAGTATTCAGTATTGAAATGTCTAGCGAAGAGAATAGACGTAGAATTGAAGAGTTTGCAGAGAAAGTTCAAAAACTAAGAAGAGACATAAAATTATATGAAGATAAAAAACAAGTTTTAAGAGATTTGACAAATTTAAGTCTTTGGGATAAAGGCTTTGAGAGATATTATCCTAGACCACTTAGAAGAATCCAACCGACGCAAATATGGCCATCTTAAAGGCTAATTTCATTATACTTACGGCTATATTAAACAACGTACTGTATACCAATGTACCGTTGGGCGTACAACAGATGGCGATACGTTTTGATAATCAAACGGAATGGCGAAAGATGAATTTCTCGGTGGTAAATAATATGAAGCTAAATACGTTTTCCATAGCAATCGATGAAGCAAAGAGATACAAATTAAAATTGATTTTTAATGATGGCACTGAAGGAGAATTCAAAGATTGGCATGCTGTTACGACTCCACCACCACCACCGATCGATTTGAGTGACATGTCAGAGCCCAAATATTCTAAATTATATGTAGTTAGTTGTATAACACTATCATCTACTTTGTTTATAATATTGAAAATTATTGTAAAAATTGTAAATAAAAAATTTTATTCTTCTTGTAAAACGAAAATAAATGCATGAAATTAATAAGGGGTTTCAATTAAAAAACATTTCCTTTAATAATCATTTATTAATAACAAAAATTACAAAGGTATGCAATTAAGAAACCATTGGCGTAGACTTTCGACGTTCTTCTGGGTACATTTAAATGATCCATTGGCGTGGTACATGCAGGTTTTGGAGTCACTACTGAATTTTTCTGTTGCACACGGGGTTCCATCGAACTTGCATACATCTACTATTATAGGACGTGACACGTGACACTTTTTAGTAAAAATTCGGCTTTTTCACTTCCTCGCACGTAAATACAATCAACATGGTTTAGTAAATATGTTTCCAGAATCGAGTTTAACTTGGAATAATCCACGTCTCCAGAGGAATAGTTGATCCCATGAATATGTTTCTCAACATATCTAGCGCTAATTCTATCAGGCGTATTTAGGTTAGAATAAGGTGTAGGCGGTGTGAACAAAACGTGGTATTGTTTACAACCAATTGCGATACTCAATTCCTTTGGATGAAAAATACCGTCGATGCAGAAGCCTTGGATGTCAACGAATGCGATCCTCATGATGACAGAAACGAGACTGAGAGACTTATATAATACTCTTAACTACTTCCGTAAGAGGATGATATTCCATCAAACGATCATGAATTATGATGCAATATGCTTTGGTATTAGCGGGGAATCCTGTATCTGCTTCTATTTCCAATTTTACGTCAACCGTAGAAGATTTCATAGTCTCTTCCTGCTTTGAACAATCAATCACAAATAATGCGTAGCGTTTGAACGCTTCATAGTTTAGAAGAGCCGTTTTCGGTGTACCGGTTATATAGTTTGCATTAAATTCTGTGTAGTTGTAGTGAGCAATAGCATAGTCGTCTTCTTTAAAATCTAAAAGCATTCGTTCGTTTGGCCAATATTCCCCGTTTAGAGATACTCTAACACCGGTTAGGTTAACATTATCAAATTTAGTGGGGTCGCTACTTAGTTTATTCCGCCTGTCAGTTTGGAAGCAAACTAATATATATCGTGGACGTTCTACGGCAGCACTAGTTTTTACGGCCCAAATTTCTCGTTTAGAATCTTTAGTTATTGATGGTAGTTCATTTAATTCCCAGTTTCTAAACGGAATCAATATAGGGCGATCATTTTTGATGGGTTCCATAAGTTTAATTTTAATCTCGTCATTAGGGAAGATATGTTTAATTTTTACTTCCATACTTTCAATTATCAATTTAACGGTTGTAGAGGTCATACCACTACCACTACCTCCGGTTATGGGCTGCTCTGTGACAATGACACAATCATTATCGTTACGTGATCGAACTAAGCGAAATGTTTGCCTACCATAGGTAATCATAGTATAATCATTGAAAACGTTGAAAATGTGTTTAAGAGGCATAAGCAAATTGAAATGTTTTGAACCATTCAGAAGCGGGTTATCGGGATAATTCCATCCCGCAATACTCATGAAACGACTGTATTCCGGTCCATAGCATGTTAAGGCTCGTACGGTGCTTACGATTCCAGGATCTCTAACGACTTCTATTTCTCTAGAGCATTCGCTGTAGGAACAGCTATCGAAAAGAAACGCTCCAAAATTGGGTGCTAATTCACATTTTCCCCCGCCAGTAATTTCCAATTTTCCTTTAATTTCCAATAGAGTGTCAGGCATTGCGAAAAATGCATCAGATTGATTTATGATAAATTCAATGACGTCGCTGTTGTTGAACGATTTAACGTATGGACTATAGGATCGATATTCTTCTTTTCTAATGGTATCATCAAATCGTGGTTTTTTATAAAGGTTGAATTTTGGATCGATATCACCTTCATCGAATCGAAAACGTTTCATCACCGGTTCATCACCATCATCATCATCATCAGCATGCTGGTGTTTTCCCATTTCGTTTAGGTTTTAATCCAATCGATTTAAGAAATAATAGGTTTTGTGTAGATATAACGACTTGTCGCTGAGGAGCTCTGGTTGGTACTGGCAACGTCACGTATGCAGAAGTGTTTATAACTAAACCCATTTAACGTTCTTGTAACTCCAAATGAAGAGTACTTAGTTCACCGCGAAAGTTTACGGGTCTCTGCTGCTGATCAAGCGCCACAACAGTTATGTTTGTTATTTCTCTGCTACTGCTTACAGGTAAGTATATCGGATTATGTGGACGTTCTATAATCTGATATCCAGGATTTTCGATTATCGGGAACTCGTATATTGAATGCGTAGGTCTATCTCCGTAGAAGGCTCCTTCAGTAATGTTACAATCAAAGTGTATGCTAGATACTTTTATAATGTTTACAGGTAGATCCGATGCATACTTTCGGTCTGGAGCAAGAATTGTCTTGGAAAATCCTAAAATATTACCAAGACTATCATCCTGTACAAATGAAATAGCGTGATTTCGGCAGTATATTTCGCATTTGAGAGTATTGTTATTCGGCTGCAATGAAAACTCGTCAATGCTGTTGGTTCGCACCTCCAGTTCCTTCTTTATATATTTTTCGATATCCGTAATTTCATAGCACCCCGTAGGAATTTCGATGGTCTTTAATTTTTTTCGATTATTATTTTCATAATAGTAAAACTTCTCTCCATCAATATTGGGTATTGAATTGTACGAACAGAACCCCAACAATCCTAGAAAATATGAATTTTCAGGATTTAATATGATTGGGGTCTGCGGAACGAATGAAAACTCGTTAGTGGTACTCGTTAAAGTTAACAACATGACTGATGTAGAATGAGTGATGTAAGGATTTATATATATACACATTTATAATTTTTATTCATTTATTTTTTTTAAATAATAATTACAAGCGTGACAATCAGCCTGCGCATCTGCAGGCCCATCAAAGTGAGTTTGAGCGTCAGGCCTATTATAATGTACGTAACAAGGTAAACGAATTTGTAAATTAAAATTACATTTATATTCATTAGGTAACTTGTGCCAAACATCCAGCAATTCTCCAGGTCTAACATGGCGTATCAAATAGTCGACAGGAAGTATGCTTAGTTCATCTTCTTTAAGGGATTGTAGCGTCCTTTTTCCGTCTATGTACGCTAGTATGGCCTCCATTGTATAGAAACTTTAAACATAAATGTCCACAATTAATTTGGTTATAAGTTTGATATGGATCGTCGTTGTAAAATATTTTTGCTTTACCTAAATAACGAACAAGTTCTTTCGGCGGCTTTAGATTACCGAATGAATCAAAATAGTCTACGATATCGTTTATCTTTCTATAAGCTACCCAATGAGTTCCTTGATTTCTCGACGTATCTAAATTTAAAATGGCGGATTCTTTTCGGTGAGATGTCTTTGGTAAAGTGTCTCTCATGAAAACTCCACGAAAAGATGGTATTTTTAAACGTTTAGCATACGCAATCAAGTCTTTATCGTATAGAGGTCTAGAGGGTAGCTTCAACGGTAGTTTTTTTGTTTCTTTAAAAATAATCCCAATCCTCCTTTTGCGTTTTTTCGTAAATATAATCCTTTACCAATAGATTCCATAGCTCTATTATGTCTTTGATCTTCTTCAAGTTTCTTTTGAGCATTCTTGGCATCGATGACTGTCTTGGCGATGCCGGCCGCGCCTCCTGATAACGCACCAAGAGCTGATAGACCAGCAAATAATGGAATCAAAGGAAGGAATCCTCCGCTCTTTGGAATCGGAATTATCCTAGGAATTCTAACACTTTTTCGCCCTCCAGATTTTTTAATTAACATTCGTGCTACTTTCAACGCATGAGCGGCTGACTTTTTCAGATCCGATGAAAGATTCTTCTTCAAAGATTTTCCTACTTTTCCTGTAATCGCTCCTAACCCAAGTTTTCGTTTAGCCACTTTAAGCATCCAAGCAACAGCTTGGTCGCCTAATCCTGCACCCATTTTACGTTTAGCCTTCATTCCTGTAGTAACAAGCCAAGCGGCTGATTTTTCACCAAAAGTCGCGTCCTTCGACTTGACGCGTTCCCAAGCTTTGTTTTCAAGTTCCCAATCGGCCTTATGGCGTTCGTCTAAAGAATGATTCTCGGAATATGCAATATCGTGTGCTTTACATGCAGTATCCAAAGGATTAATGCCAGGATCACCACGCGCAAGACGTTTTTGTAATTTAGTACCGGGTCCACAGTATCTATAGCCCGGAAAATGAAGTTCGAACGGTAACTTGTTGATAATAGTATTGAGAACACCTTGTCCCTCGTACACCAACATTTAGAATGATGCATACTTTAGTGAATTTGCTTATATATAGGGTATCGCAATAAAATTACGATAAACGATGAAGGTAGTTCAACAGACTCAGACGTTGCCCATAAGCAACTTAGATTTTAATACGGAAAAAACTGAAAGTAAACATGGTAAATTATTACCTAATTCGTTTCGTGCTATTATATGTGGACCTAGTGGATGCGGGAAAACGAACGCAATGATGGCGCTTCTTTACGATCCGAATGGAGCTAAATTCAAAAATGTTTATGTTTATTCAAAGTCATTGTACCAACCAAAGTACCAATTGCTGAAAGAAGTTTTATCTGGTATGAAGGAGGTGGGTTATTTCCCATTCAAAGACAACGAAGAAATTCTAAGTCCCAACGATGCTAAACCAAATTCAATATTCATATTTGATGATGTAGCATGTGATGGGCAGCAGAAAATTCGTGAATATTACTCCATGTGTCGACACAAAGATATCGATGCTGCATATCTCTGTCAAACTTATTCTAAAGTTCCAAAACAGATGGTGAGAGATAACTGTAACGTAATTGTGGTATTTAAACAGGATGAGATTAACCTTAAACATATTTTTGACGAACACGTATCGCCTGACATGTCCTTTGACGATTTCAAAAAGGTATGTTCTGAATGTTGGAACGATCGATACGGTACTCTTGTAATCGCAAAAGACTTTGATCTTAACGATGGCCGATATCGTAAGGGTTTTGATAAATATATAAAAATGTAGGTGTCATACGTTACTCATTATTTGACGTCAAGATGTCGACGGATGCAGCTCGCAAACGAAAAATTGCCGAACTTAGACGTTCTATTCGAAGAAAGTACTTGGCTCTGAAACTAGGTCGAACGGAGGAGGATGAATCTATTAATAGATTATTTAAACCAATTGCCGAACCTCTGAGAAAAATTCAAAAAAATTCAAATAACTTGTTAAACGTGTCAAAGATCGAGCCGAAAACAGAGTTAACAAATCAGCAGGATTTCTCTTTGTCTCATTTCAATCCACAAACAGCCTCATCGCCACACCAAAAAATAAAAAACATACCGATAGACACTATAGTTGAAGATGATGGAGGTAGTACCCGTGAAGAATTTAGCGAAGTTGATGAACCTGAACATTCTGAAGAACGGATGGCACCAGCAGTAGTTGAGCAATACCTTGAACAGTATCCGCCAATGAGTCAACCATACATTCAAGATTTTTGGAATAAAGATGATAAAATTGATCCCGTGTATGGTCCTATTTATGAACCTGGAAACGATTGGTGGTATTTAGGTGACAAGCGTATAGACTTTGACAAAAACATGGGAAGTATAAAAATCCTAAATTCTGATGGAAAGTGGTATTATGCAAAGGGAACACCAGGATTATATCAGCTTATTTTCTACAGTGATCCTAGTTATACAAAGGAGGATTTGGTCCCCTATAAACAATTTTTAGAAATGTCTAAGGTACACCGAAATTCTTTAGGAAATTTGAAAGGTACAAGGAGAGACAAATATTTAAATATAATAAAACCTATGTTTATACAGGGTGGTAAAGGGATCGTCGTCGTCAAGTACTCTGGTAAAGGTATGTTAAATAAAAACCAATTAATTTACAATAAGAAGCCTATAGAATATGTTTATTGGGATGATCCCAACGAACTTTGCGATCGATTGAAGTTGTTGATGGCTTCGAAGAATGCTGGAAATACTTCGGTAAACAACGAAATCGTTAGCATAATCGACGAACTTCGAGAAGCAGATATCATATATTAGAGTACATTACATATTATAATCATTTTCATCATGAGTCTCGATAAGTTTGGACGTAGACAAAGTTCTAAGGCGGTGGAACCATTGCTTAAATTAAGGCAGTTGGAAAACAGTTTTAAAAATAATTATAGCATAAACAAAGTAACTCTGGACAAGTTAAATGACAGTGTAAACGGTATTGCAGATAAAACTAGAGACATTGAGGCATTCATCACGAGAGATCCACCTATAGCAGGCAAACATATGGCAACCAAAAAATACGTTGATGATACGATTAAAACCAATAAAGGATATCTTCGAAGCGATATCGCAAAATTGGAGGATCAGTTGAAAAAAAGCAATCATGATTTGTTTTTGAAAATACAAACATTAAATGAGAATTTTGCACAATTGACCTTGCTTCATCAAAGAAATATAGATAAGGTGAACGTTGCTTTGAATACTTCTATTAATCAAATTAACGATAAATTATCTTTAGAAATACAAAAAATTGGTGATATGATTAAAATAGGTGATGTTGACATTAAGCGTGAACTTTCGAATGTAACGCAACAAGTATCAACACATCAAAAAGATCTTGAAAGTATCAGCGAAAAATTCGTCAAGTTATATGATATAGATATGAAATCAATTCGCAATGAAATGATTGTTAAAATAGATAATTTGACTGAACAATTGTTGCAAGATAATCAATTGATTTTAGATTTGGATGCAAATTTTAAAGCAATCGTCAATACTACTCATTCTTAGAATTTTTTTCACTAATGCTTAAATTCGTTATAAAACATTAAATCTTTTATTCAATAGTATGGCTTCGAAGGACAAGCTCCAGCTTGTCAACGAGTTGCATAGACCTGCTCGTAAAAACTATCCTAGACGTCGTACAATTATTAAAGGTTTAGATGATCTATGGCAAATGGATTTGGCTGAAATGCGTCCTTATGCGCATCAAAATAAAAATTTCAAAATGATTATGGTTATAATAGACTGTTTTTCAAAATTTTTGTAAACACGCCCACTTAAGACAAAGACAGGTGAGGAAATAACGAAAGCGTTTGCCGATGTTCTCGCTCACTCCAAAAGAATACCGAAAAATGTACAAACAGATCAAGGAACCGAATTTTTCAATACAAAATTCCAAAATTTAATGAAAAAATACAACATTAATCATTATAATTCATACAGTGTTGTCAAAGCTGCAATTGCCGAAAGAGCAATAAGAACTTTAAAATCGAAATTATATAAATACTTTAGTTTAGTTGGAACATACAAGTGGCTTGATGCCTTACCTAACCTAACAAAAGAATATAATGAAACCAGACATAGAACGATTGGATGTAAGCCTGCGCAGGTAAACAAGACAAACGAAAAATATATTTTGAAACAAAAATATTCTCACTTGAAAATTGCAGGGCCTAGAAAACTTAAAGTCGGCGACATTGTACGCATTAGTAAAGCGAAACACGTTTTTGAAAAAGGCTATACACCCAATTGGACTACAGAATTATTTAAAGTTGCAAAATATAAGATAACCAATCCCTCTACGTATCTTCTCGAGGACATGGAGGGTGCACCAATCAAAGGCGCATTCTACGAAGAAGAATTACAGAAAACCGCAAATCCTGATATCTACTTGGTAGAGAAGATTCTTAAACGCAAAGGAAATAAAATGTACGTTAAATGGTTGGGGCTAAAAGGTAACAGTTGGATCAAAAACGATGATTTTGTATAGGATCTTATGGAAAACACGAACAAATTTCTGCAAGTCACGGGCCTTTTTGTACAATCTACCGAATGTAAAAGTGGGAGACTATGAATAGGAGGTAAAAGTGGGGAGAGCAAAAGTATAAATTGCAGAAATCAAGCTTGACGTTCTCAGTTGTTTGCAGTCGATCAGTAAAAATGTGCAGTCAAGACAGTGGTATCGAAGTATTAGTCGAGAGTGATAGTGATAGTGATATTATGGATGATATTGATGCTGAATTTGATCAATTTTTCGAAAAGCTAAAACCTTCTGTAGAACTTGACAAAATTGTACAATCCTATGAAGATGCTGCAAAACGTGAGATGCATTACCTACTTCAAACCTCATATATGTTATCAGGATACGACATTCGATGCGGTATAAGTCCAGCGAGATCGTTTACTCCAGCAATCATTTTGGCTCAACACTTTAGGTCTACTAAAATATCTTTTGGAACTTTCGAATGGGTTCTTTTTGTCAATATTCTCAGACAAAAGATGGATGATTTTTTCGAGGAAGACTTGCCTACATATTATCCAGACGAGTATGACCCTATAACATTTTCATGTGGCGATTATTGTATGATTACGCAACTGGTTTATGACGACATCAAATTCTTGGTTGTGAAGAAACATGGCGTTGAATACTATTTGTGTGAAGAGGAAGTGCAGGAAGTTCTTGAAATTAACAAACAATTGGTTTCCAATAGAGTGGCTTTATTAGAAGAACTTAATTTCTGCTTATATTATAATAATATTATCGATTTCTGTAAAACACGTGATGACTCTGTACAATTGTTATTTTCAATGTGTGAAATAATACTTCTAAACGATTTGTTAAACCACGCTCTTAGAGAGTACATTTATTTTTATAAAATTTCTGTAATTAATGATTTAAATAAATGATTTTTTGAAAACTGGTTTTCTTTTATTTTCATATTCATTATCATTCAAAATGTTTAAGAATACAGACGTGCTTTCTTTATTCTTTCTTGCTGCTGCTGCTGCTGCGGCTGCTATAACTCAAGATGATGCTTTGGCATATTTACAACATTTCGGCTACATAAATAAAAGTGAAAATGGTCTTACTGATATTACTAGTGCATTGATAGATTTTCAAGAAACCAATAATCTTCCGGTCGATGGAAAATTAAACAAAGAAACCGTTCGTTTAATAAATAAACCTAGATGTACTCAGGGTGATAATTCTTTTACTGTACATTCCAAATGGAACAAAAAACATTTAAAGTGGTACTTTCCTCAAGCGGGACGGCATACAAGGTATTTTGAAATAGCTAAGAAGGCTTTTGATATATGGGCGCAGAATACTACTCTAACATTTGAAAATGTTCGCATACCTAATCCAAGCGCAGATATTGCGATTTTCGTTACAAAAAGGAATCATAACACTCGCTTTAATTGTCAAGGAAATCATGAATGTGCATTTAAGTTTGATGGTCCAGGAGGAAAACTCGCTCACTCGTATTTTCCTAGTAATGGCACATGCATCGAGATTCATATTGATGAAGAAGAACCGTGGTATATAGGAGATGGAAAAACACCTGAAGAACAATACAACTTATTTATGGTGCTTGTTCATGAAATTGGACATGCACTTGGTTTAGGGCATAGTAGTAATAAAAATGCAATTATGTATCCTTGGTATCAAGAAGAAAATAGACCACTCGATGAAGATGATGTAATAGGTATGGAATCCTTGTATGGAAGTCGACAAAAATTTGCTAAAATTCCTCCAAATATTTTTAAAATGATGACTGAAACCGCTACAAAACCTACCACAACTAAAAAACCAACCAGCACCACAACTATAAAACCAACCACCATCGAGACGTCAACTAAATACCACACTAAATCACACACAACTACAGCTACAACGGAGTCAAATATATTGTCCAACATTCCATCGCAAAAATCGTCTACAAATTTATGCAATATTAAAATACCTAACTTCATGTTTTTAGCAACGGCAGAAAGCTTTCCTAGTTATCGAATGTATGTAGGCCACGAAAGTTTTTTGTGGAAATTAGAGTTAAATGATATGCATATTCCACTCACATCAGAACTTATTGTCGATTATCTTCCTAGAGAGCTCAAATCTCACAACATTTCACATATCTTTCAAAACTCTGTTGGAGACTTGGTTACAATCAGTAAACAAATGGTGTACGTAGTGACGTTTCCTAATCTAAACATTCAACATAGTTTTAATCTGCCGATTCAAAATATTAAAGTTATTAATGCTCTATTTCAAACAAACAGTGGGCGAATATACCTGTTGTACAACAATGATATATACATTGAATTTAATGAAACTGGAGAAATACTTAATCGTGGAAGAACAAGAGATCTGTTTCCTGGAATTCCTGGAGATCTAACTTTTGCATTTAGATATATAGATGGACATATATACTTTTTCTATCGAAATACCTACTATAAATACAGTGAATATACAAGAAAAGTTGTAGAAGCAGGAACCTTTAGCTGGAATCTGTTTGGAGTACCATGTCCTGATGATAGCATATTGAATCAATTGAAAACTATGTTAACAAAAATTATTTCTTTTTATGAATAAAATAATAATACTAAAGACTTCTGCTTTTTTTTACCCACTCAAAATAAAAGTCAAAAATAAAACTTTTGCTAATATAAATTTTGACGTCATTAATATTTGTAGAATGCCATAACTTATCTTTTAACTTAATGTTTTGAGATGATTTTATATCAGGAAGGATTCTGTTTTACGTTAATGACTTCCTGCGAAAAATGTTCTAGTAAATATAAACTTTTTTTTTTACAATGATACTTGAAGATGCATCTGTCATTTTATATGATTTAAGCTCCATGTTTTGTTATAAATATTCTCGTATAAGTCCTTCATACTCTTCATATTGCATGAGCTTGTTGAATGAAAACTTAGCTTTGACGTAGAAAATTATACTTGTTGTACTTTGAATGAAATCTAACATTAGAATTAGTCGTACAAAAAAGTAAATAAGAGTTTGTTGATTGAAAACTTACATTTATTAGCATTGGTATTGATATCTGTCTACAGATTGCCTATAGATATTTTCTTTTCTTTTTCTTATTTTTGATGTTTTCAAAACGTATGTATTTAAAACATTTTCGGTAGCCTTTATAATTAATTTTGTTATTACACTGTGTATACTTTTAGATAGATATTTCCCTGTATATATATTTTTGTCGTATAATACATCGTAGATATCTAACAATATGTTGAGTTTTTACAGGATGTGTAACCACAAGAAATGATAATATTGCTTTGAACAACGTCTCAGCGATAATTATTATATAGAAATCTTTTAAAAACAGAAAACGAAAATGTGTGTGAGTACAAAAGTTTTAATACTAATGGATTTAATGAGAGGTGTAATTAAAAACAAAAATGAGAATATTATGAAGATAGCATAGACAGAAGATAGTATAAAATAACCTAGTGGTGCTAATACTAACCGAATTTACTGACTGATGTCTTATTTTTGTAGAAATATACAGCAACTAAATAAGTAAGAATATCGTAACAAATGAATGTCAATAATTAGGGGAAAAGTGAGTACAAAGGTTTACAGATGTCTTTAACGATAGCTATTATCTTTTTGGGTTGAAAAAACAACTGATGTCATATTTTTAGGATAATGAAAGATACAATATAAGCGAAGATACCATACTGAAATGTCAGTAATTAATGAAAAAGTGTATTTAAATGTCTAAGAATGGGGCTTTTTATATTGGATTTTTATAATAGATGCCATAATTTTTAAGATAGAAGATGTAAAACCGAAACTAAACAATAAAATATATACGGAAAAAGTGAGTACAAACGTTTTTTAATAGTGACAGATGACAGATGTCATATTTTTAGGATAGAAATGCTAAATATAAAAGCAATCGATAATTACTTTCTAAAAATAAATGAGGCCTTTTTATTGGATTTAACGAGTCATACGAGACAGAAGATGATGCAAAAATACTGAAACTAAATAATAATATACGAAAAAAGTGAGTACAAACGTTTTTAATAGTGACAAATGACAGATGCCATATTTTTAGGTTAAAAAGAATATTGAATAGGCATACGAAAACCTGTAGAGATGACAATGGTTGGATAGTTGCGATATTTTTTAGGTTGATAGCTTGAAAAAAAAAAGGATGGTAATAATAAATGTTTTTGATTATTAAGATTGAAAATGTTAAATGTGAAGATAATCGAGTACAAACGAAGATGGTATATTGTAATTGTATTTATTTTTAATAAAGATTAAGACGATGACACGACAATAACGTACTGCACAGGTTTACATACGATAATGGACGAAGAGTATTTTGTTACCTTTTTATCATCGACAATAAACGTATAGTATTTTTATTGTACTTGTAAGTAATAAGGAAACGACGATGATGTATGACTACAATACGAACAATACGACTTCTTAGACTTATTCTCAAATACTGAACTTTTGACTGCTACCTTTCCGTATTCAGAGACCCAGAAAAGTAATGTCTCCTTGGTATTACATTTTCTGTACTAACCAACTATGGCCCCTTTGGTAATGCAGCACCGTGTATTCTTTAAAGATTAAGCGGAAAAAGTGTCTTCGCCACCTCGGCCTTTTTGGCACTTCATTAAATAAATATTGCTCCCTTACGACTCGGGGTAAACATCATCATTTTGCTATTTATCTTGACAGCAAGAAGAATGCGGTAGTGGTAGTGACGTTCGGTGTGGGTCTAGATGGGGCCTTGTGTGGCTAACGTAAAATGTAGGAAGTTACAAACTAACGTTGGCTGACAGCGTTTAGCAAAATTAATGTTAGGCAACACATATTACTTTTAGATGACATCTGGGTTGCGGGACATTTATTGTAGGCAATACACACTACCCCACGAAGCGCAAGTGACAGCTTTGACGTAAGAGGATATATATATATATATATATATATATATATATATAGTTGACAGAAGCGACGACAAGTTATTATTTTTACAGGTTAACCAACATAATTTACAATCTCGAATAGATTTTTTTCAACGTAAAAGAGGTTAGGAATTGACGACTCCCCCATGGGGGTTATGTTCATCGGCACGTCTCCGCGTGGCGGGCCCCCGGGCAGCCGATCGTTCAAAGCTGTTCATCGGCGCGTGGCGGGCCCCCGAGCAGCCGATCGTTCAAAGTGGGGGTTATGTTCACCTCGGCGGCGGAAATCCTCATCGGGGCAATTGACGGATCGACCGTTAAAAAGTGGGGTTATGTTCATCGGCGCGACTCCGCGTGGCGCGCGCCTCGTGGCGGGCCCCGGGGCCACGGGCAGCTGTCTAACGACCGTTTAAACTGGGGGTTATGTTCGCCGCTCATTGGCGAAATCCTCATCGGGGCAGTTGACGGATCGACCGTATGACACACACACGGACAGCTGACAGATGATGACAGACACCTGACAGATGACAAATTCTAATCCAACCGCCAGAGGGCGCCGCCGCCGCAGCCGATGGCCTTTTTCTCCCGCGTTCCACAGCCAACAAAAACTGACAGCGAAAAGAAGAAGAATTGACAACTAATAAAAAAAAGAAGAAGAATTGACAGATGACACATTGACAGATGACACATTGACAGATGACACATGTAGGTTAGCCAACTTCGTGGCTATGGCCGCGCATGCGCAGTAAAAAAGTTCCCAGGCCCAAGTGCCCTGACCCCTGCTATACCATCATATACTAGAGATCTTTGAGAAATATTTTACAAAATGCCAACGGCTTATTATAAAAAATGGAAAATTGGGAATTAATTTCCCTTAGATGCGTGGTATTACCCCACTTTCCCCTAACTTTCCAGAAAAATCAATAAAAATAGAACTACTAGAAATTGTAAAATTAAGTAAGCCTCCAGTATGTTATGAACACATGGTATTGATGTTGTGCGTCTTCCTCCCTATCACTGTAAACTAAATCCTATTGAACTGATATGGGTACAAGTTAAATGATATGTAGGTCGACATAATACGACATTTAAGTTAAAAGATGTAGAAGCATTGTTAGAAACCTCCATATCACTTGTTACGAAGGAAAATTGGCTCAAGGCAATCGAGCATGTGTTAAAAGAAGAAGAAAACATGTGGAATCTGGACAAATTCTTGGTGTCGATACTACAGTGTCACCTTTAATAATATCAGTAAATAATGACTAATCAAGTGAATATAGTGATTTAGAGACTTTCACGTATTTTATATCTAAATGTTATAATCATATTAGTAAAAAAGGAGTAGGGTCTGGCGGCATGTAACCACTACTATTTTTTTTTTCAGGGGTGCGTGGCGAGGGGGCTCACCTAAATTAAGCACCCCGGCGGTTAAATTACAATTATTTAAGTTTAAAATAGTAGCAAAAAATAATAATACAAAGAAATACCCCCTAATTTACCCAACCGTGCGCTCATCAGAGTCTAAAAAAGGGCTAAATTAAGGGTAGCTCATTGTAACGTTTCACAAAAACTGAGCGGCACAGGTAAAATTAACTGCCGGCTGTTTAAAATCACAGATTTTATTTGAGCCGCCTGTGCTGTAAAACTCCAATAAAATTTTGATTTATTACTAAGTGTCGATTGTGATTCTACTATAATTAAAGTTTCCGTTTGTAGTCTTAATTAAAGAGGAATGCAGTAAAAGTGGTGATATAACGTCACATTTCATAGGCATACTTTGCAAAATAAGTTTCAATAATATAAATAAAGTTACGGCATATAAAATAGTATAAATGCACTTCGTAGATTGAATTTGGAATGAAAAACTTATATTAAAAATAAACCTTATGCTTCTGATAAAATTACCTTACTTTAACATTAAACGAAATAAA
>OV651817.1:16500-32084 GCA_927349885.1 Psylliodes chrysocephalus | reverse complement strand
TGTAAGGGCGTTTGGTTTAAACAGGGTACCAGACGTGAACTGAACCCTTTTTGTACCCCATTCGTTCTTTTTCTGGAAAACGAAATTTCAAAGAAAAAACCATAAAGGAAAATAAATTCTTTGCAAATAAAACAAAAGAAAAAAAAACAATTCAATTCTAAAGTAACTTTATAAATAATCATGGCAGTCTGAATCCTCTGAACTAGAGTCATCATTTGGTTGAATTATGATGGGTTGTAAAGAGGGTAATACTACATACTCATCTTCTTCTTTGATAACATGTTCAACACAGTTTTTCCAAAGCTTTTGGCGGTCTGCTGCTAGAACTTTCTTTACGAGTTCTACAACTTCTTTACTCAGTTCTGGAGACTGATTACATTTTCGTAATTCTGATTTTAAGTTTGCCAATATTAACTCTATAGGATTAAATATGCAATAGTAAGGAGGTAGTCTGAGAAGAGTTTGCACAGCTTGTCAATATAATACATTTTTTCTAACTTTATACCTTTAATAACAGTAAGCAATTCTTTGTTAGTTGGTCCTTTTTTTACTATCACTGACAGGAATAGGAATATTTTTTTCAGACATAAAAGCTAAAATTTGAGCTTTTTTACTGCTACTATTTGGTATTTTAAGGAGTTGCCGCGAGTGGTAGGATGCGTTGTTCATAACGATTACTGACTGTGGTGGAATGTAAGATAAAAGCTGTTCATTAAACCGTTTTTCAAATAATTCTGCTGTCATATCTTCATGATAATCAGCTGCACAGTTTTTAATTTGTTTAGCAGATAATAATAAAGCATTAGGCACGAAACCGTCTTTGCTTCCAGCGTGTACTATTATAATGCGTTTCCCTTTAGAACATGGCCCATTCAAACAGCAATTTTTACTACTGCCAACCCAACCGAAATTTACTACATCGTGACTGTCAAACCATGTTTCATCTAGATAAATTATGTGTCTATTAGAACTTCTGTAGCCTTTTATCTGACGCAAATAATCTTGTCGCCATTGAACTATCCTTGACGATTCGGTGATTGCCATCTGTTTATTCAATTTTTTGTGTTTAAAACCACATGCTGACAAAACTTGACGCAATGTTTCCAAATTGGTATAAGTGTATCCTGGAAAATCTGCCACCTTTTGCTGTATTACTTCCAATGTCGGAACCCTGTTCTCCTTATATAAACTATAAATTGTCCTTCGTATAAAATCTTGAGTAGCTCTGTCAACTGATTTCAGTTTTTCTTTACATGTTTTTCGGTTTTATGAATAATCCACAGCAACCCATTTCGTGACTACCGGATAAACGGAATATTTATTTACTTTAGTTACTTCAGCAATTGTTATTATGAACGCATTATCAGACTGCTGAATATTTTCCTTTTTTAAACATTCGAATATATTTAAAATAACTTGTGTTTGTATATCTAAATCCTTATCGTTAAAGTCATACCTGTCTTTAATCTCACTACACTGTGCAATTTCATTTTCTTCATTCGCCCATGGTCCATTTATTAAAAGAAATTTAAATTAAACCAACCACACATACAAAACACACCGCACGACAGTACTCCACTGATATCGCAGACTGTCTTCCAGGAATATTTTCGAACACCTGCCTTCCGTAAAGCTTCGGCCAATACAGTGCATTTAAGTTTACGATTCGATGTTTTCATTGGTGAACAACGGTTCGTTTAATATTTACCGCTTTGTATAAGGGGAGTAAACATTATTTTTCGTTTCTTAATTTGGCATGAGTACCGTGCGTATATATTAAATATTGATGATTCCCCACATAACTGTGTTCTGAAATTGATAATGGAAGGACTATACCAAGTCAGCAAAGTGATTCTTTATCGAACTAGTCTGAGTTTACGAGCCGAGCGAGATAAGCGAGCGAGGCGAGTAACAGGCGAGTTCGATAACGGCACTGACGTGGTCCATACAAACTTTCATCGTCAACCATAAATAATTATAATTAACAAAAAAGGAGATACAACATAACATTTTAGTATGACAAAGTGAACAAACAGAAAAATAACAGCAAATTCAAAACAAATCAGGTACAGAGTATTCCTGTTAGACGGTCATGGTTATGTTGATAAATTTGATGTTTACAGAGAGAAAAACTGTTTACTTCAGCAAATCGCTATGATAATGCATGGCTTTATTGACGGTTGGCGATAAAAGAATTAAACTTTATCATTTTGCATAAATCCTATTCATTATTAAACTGTTCTGGATAAATGGTTCAATATCATATACATACAAATATTATTCCAGACAAAAAAATTATTAGAGCAGAAATTATATTATTTTTAAAGGTATCAGATAATCTTTAAACGGTATCTTAGCTGTTGCTAGTACTAGTTCTGGTTTCTCTTTGGCGAGTTCATTACTTTTTTCATTTCCTTGGATACCCTTATGCCCTGGTTGTGTTAATGTTATCTAAGAGTATATAAATCAACATAGTTTTTCCAAAATGCGATTTACTTTGATTTTTAGAACACATGTTCAGAAACACTTTGTAAGATATACAAAGATTTCTGCATACCCATGCCAATTGAAAACCGACCTATTAATATTTTTGATTTCTACTACAGAATACGTAAAACATAAAATTATTGATAAAAAAGTACTAAGTAGAATTAAAGTTATAAATTAAATAACCATCAACCCACTCGAGTGGACTTTTTTGATCAGTTTGAAGTGATAATTTATCAATACAATTAAACTAGTAATAATTTTCAGTTATCAATGATAATTGAACTTACTAAGTGTCAAAGTACCAATTAAAACATATTTAACAAGTCCATTTTTAATTATTCCAGGATTCAAAAAATATATGATTTGGAATTGATATTTTAACTCATTCAATAAATTTGAGTACTATTTTCATTGACAATAAAATTATTTTATACAGGGTGGCTCACGCTCAACGGGACGGAGCTTTATGGGAAAACGACCAAAGATATAAAAATTCGTTTGGGAGGAATACGTAGGTTACAGACGGCTACAATTTAAAATTTGTTAGATGTATACAGGATGTCCCACATAAGAAAAAAAAAATTAGTTCATTAAAAATTATTCAAACAAGAGTAAACAATTAATTTCTGGGATACTTTTTTTCCTTAAAAATTCAAATAAATCGAAAACTAATAATAATAGTAATAGGGAACCTTTAGTTAACCGACATTATTTTTGATGTAGTTTTTAATTCTAAAATAAAAAACAGGGTGTTCCATTAAAAATAATATAACTTTGTATATTTTCTCTTATGTGGGACATCCTGTATACATCTAACAAATTTTAAATTGTAGCCGTCTGTAACCTACGTATTCCTCCCAAACGAATTTTTTATATCTTTGGTCGTTTTCACATAAAGCTCCGTCTCGTTGAGCGTGAGCCACCCTGTATAATGATTAGGATTGAAATTTCATGGATTTAATGTATTTTCAAAAGACAAATCTTTTAAACTACTGAGAAGATTATCTGGTACCTACGAATAATTATTGTACTTTACTTATTTACGAAGATTATGACAAAAAGTACGTACATCTTGTGCAACCATTAAGTAATCCTAATGTCCACAATCTTTCAAAATTACCAACCTAATAAACCGGATGAGTGGCCTTTTCTGCGATATTTGACAGGTGGAACGTCGACTCTATTAGTCGAAAGGATTTCAGGGCTGCAAGGCGACACTATGCTGCCTTCACTCTCACTCTCCTCATCTGTAGAGAAACTGGTCGAATAAAGGGCGCTGAAAAATTGTTTTAATGAATAAAAAAGCACATTAAAAAATCCATTTTAAGACAAATTCTTGGTGAGATAAATTGAGTCACTATTTTTAAACTTTAATTTTTCTATTCCAAATAATGGCGTGGGTGGGTGGCTCAGTGGTTAGAGCCTCTGCCTGTGGATCCAAGGGTTCTAGGTTTGAATCCCACCGTTGGCCGGAATTTTTTCATTTAATTTAATTATTTAAAATTAATTCTAATGCCTTGGTAGGATTCCCCACTCGACCATTCACTGTTGGATTCTAATTAACAGTGCTAATCCCAAATTGGCGCTGGGAAACAGTAACACGAGGCGAAATAACCTTAGCAGTTGAAGCCGATGACACGAAAAAAAAAAAAAAAAAATATGATGATTAATGATAATGTCGTGAAGTAAAAATGCCTTTATTTTAAAAAATGAGGCTTATCACGTTTTACAATAAGCCCTTCAATTATTACTTAAGGACCGCCCTGTATAAATTAGGATGTTTAAGTGAGGAAATAATTAAAAACTATTGTGAGTATATTTGTCTAATAGAACCTCTCTAATTTACCAGTTCGGGTCCGTATAAAACTGGATGAATATTCAGCCTTTTTTAGGACGCTTTGGACAAGGTTATAGTTTTTTGAAAACTGTGATCTTTTTAGAGAAATGCCTCTGGATAATTCTCTACTTAATCATTCACCGTAGGGCTCTATAACTAATTATTGCTGAGAAAAGAAGATAAAGATGTAATGAAACGCAAGAAACCAGAGCATTTGATGTAGGTGAAAACACTTTTTCTAAGATCAATATCCAAAGTGGGCTTTTGCCGCTTTTGCACATTCAAATCTAACTACAAAGTTGACGTTTTCCTCGAACTGTCATAATTTGACATTGGCGCACACGTGCGCCAAACAAAGTAACTTTGGCACACGTTTGTATATTTTCATTTGAATTAAATAAAAGAAAGCTAATCGGTATTTTAAAACAAAATGACTTCCTAATATTTTAAATCATCCAACAGTATTTTCCCTAAATAATTAAATGATTAATCATAAATATTTACCTTAGATTAAAGAGACCGAAGATTGCACACTGCGCATGTTGTCTATTTTAAGCCAAAGTAACCCACCAATTGAAAATCATTGTTGCACGACGCCACCCGAATTGCTCCGATTTCCATTCTGCGATCACACCTCCACCTGAGTTTAATCACCATTGACAGCTGTTTTTTGATTTATTTGTTGGTATTTTAGCAATTTAAAGTGTTCTAGTTATTCAATTTCAAGTTCAAAATGTCACGATGTATCTTGAAAAATTGTATGTACTTATAATACAAGTACTACTGTTATGAATATATTCGTTTTCAGCGGTAAATATTTATTAACGTTTTGACATAAAGCGCCATGATTCTCTGGGCTGAATACTTCAGATCCGCATTAAGGGGTTTCAATAAATATTAAGCATCACAAACTCAGATTTTATATTACTTACATAAATTTACAAAAGGGTAAAATTTTGAACATTTAATTTAAATAAATAGTAAATAGGCATTATTGCTAACGAAATTTTGTATTTAAAAAGTAGTTTTATAAGAATGTTTTCTAAAGGTAGTTTTTAGCCCTTTTTGGTAGATAAATAAGAGGTAAAGAATCATATTTGCTAGCTAAATTTTATTTTTATAAGGTATTTTTATAAGAATATTAGATGAAATACAGGATGACCTACTTAAAATTTCAAGGTTAATCTTATTTGCGGTCAAATCTAAAGTGACATTGAATTTTCAGTCTTAAAACAAAGTAATCTAGTATAAGCAAAAAAAAAATACTAAAGTTACAGGAGTTAAGTCCGATTCCACCGTTGTGTTAAACGGAGATTAAAATGACAGTGTTAATGTAAAAATGTCATTTTAAACTTCGTTTAACACAACGGTGGAATGATCCTTAGTCACGTTAATAAAATGTTACATTACAAACCCCTAAACAACTCGAACATAATTTTCGTTTACTAAAAAAAATCCAAAATTTAGCAATATTTATTTATTATACAAGCGAATGCGATTTCAAAGATAACTGGATCAAAAAATCCCAATCTCTAAATTTTGGAGCTAAATGCTCAGATAAAAGCAAGCGACCGATAGGGGTTACAAAAATAATCGATTTATCGATAATTCTGATATTTTTTAATGAAAATCGAATTATCCGCTGTTTTTAATAAATTATTTTCGTTTTTTTTTTTAAGATAATGTATTAATCGATTTTAAAGGAAATAATAAAAAAGTAGATTTATTCAAAATAATCGATTTATCGTTTAATCGGTTTTTTAATTATTTGATTATTTTCGATTTTTCAAAGATATTATATGAAAATAATCGATTGAATATATTCGGTTATTTTACACAATCGATATTTTGGTTATTTTTTTAAAATTATCGATTTATTGGATAATCAGCTTTTTAATAATCAATAATCAATTATTTTCGATAATCGAATAATCAATTTCAAAGGAAATATGAAAAAAGGATTATTAGAAAATAATAGATAATTCGTTTTATTTTTTGGAAAATCGATTTATCATAGAATCGGCTTCTTAATTAATTGGTTATTTTCGATTGGGCGATTATTTTGGAATTATTGATTATTTTTGATATTTCAAAGATAATCGAATTATCGATTTTAAAGGAAATACAATAAAAATAGATTATTGATAATAATCGATTGATGGAAAATAATCGATTATTTAAAATAATCGATCATTCTGTTTTTTTTTGAAAATCGATTTGTCAGTTAATCGACTTTTTAATTAATCGAATATTTTTGAAATACAATAAAATAGATTATTGGTAATAATCGATATATCATAGAATCGGCTTCTTAATTAATTGATTATTTTCGATTAGGCGATTATTTTGGAATTATCGATTATTTTCGGTATTTCAAAGATAATCGAATTAACGATTTTAAAGGAAATACAATAAAAATAGATTATTGATAATAATCGATTGATCGAAAATAATTAATTATTTAAAATAATCGATCATTCTGTTTTTTTTTTAAATCGATTTATCAGTTAATCGACTTTTTAATTAATTGATTATTTTTGATTAATCGATTATTTTCGATTTTTTAAAGATTATCGAATAATCTGTTTCCATGGACGAAAAAAAATGGTTTATTTGAAAATAATCGATTATTTAAAATAAACGATAATTCTATTTATATTATATTTTGTAAACACTGATTTATCGGTTAATTGGCTTTTTAATTAATCGATTATTTTTGATTTTTCAAAGATAATCAAGTAGTCGATTTTAAAGGAAATGACAAAAAATATATCGTTTGAAAATAATCTATTGATCGAAAATAATCGATTATTTTCAATTATCGATAATTTATTTCGATAATCACTCATCCCTAGCGACCAAATTACTTTTAATAGATTTAAATTTTAAAATGTTATCTGGTTTCAGACATATGCATTTCTAGAGTTTTATGTGACTCATCCTTTATACTAATTAATATTCTTAAAGAAAGAAGCCTTAATATACTTTTTCTGAGGTTACAATACAAAACAGCATTTTCTCATTTTGACTAATTTTTAATAATATGTAATAGCCGTAGAAAAAATATAATGTTCAACTCAGTATTAGCCTGCGTATATGCTATTTTTATAATACTCGTAGACAATGAGTAACATTTTTTGCTCTATTAACAATATATTCTATTTCAACATTTTACTGTAATCTCTTGCAGAAAAGTCCGTAGTAAATAAACGCTAACGAAATATTCTATAAAAGGTCTTCTCTTTACATAAAATTTCGTGGCATCTGTTTGATATTAAAAAATCACGATAATTTGATTTCATAATACAAAATTCGATTAAACCCCTTTTAAATAAACCTAATAGTTCATTAAGATGCTAATAAACAAAGTCCGGTCCCTGTCACAGAGTTCGGGTCGCCGCGTGTCGCCGCCCAGTTCCCCCACTCCGTCAACCCTTCTTTAGAAATTGGCAACATTTGCGCAGGTTTAAAACCGGTGTATGTTATATCTCTGGTCTCTTTTATCTAAGATATTTACCGACATAAATCATTTTTTTCTCTTCGAAGAGTAGGCTTATGTCAAATAAACTTACAATATTATAACGAAAGCCCAATTCTAATAAAATTTAATTATTTAATTTTGGTGTGATCGTAGAAAAAAAATCTTGTGTGTAATTCGAGCAGAAAGTTCTTTGGCTGTTTCGACAGATTTCCGCTCTCCGATAAAGTATCGCGCGGCAACTTACTGTCTCAACTGCCAAAGTGTTACTTTCTGTTCTTAATACACAAATAGCTATTTATATCTATAAAATTAAAGAAGTTATGAAATAATTTCTCAATATTGTAATTTCTTTTCCAAATAAATCGAAAAATTTAACAAACGTAAACTGACCTCCTTATTGCTGATACGGAGTTAATAGAAGAATCAAAATCGAAGCAGGACTTTCCTCTCCTGACTGGTGCAGGACTACTGGTCAAAGGTAGTCCCGTCCTGGAATGGAACACCATGGAAGCTGCACTGTCCAGATCCTTGCGGAACTTAGCTTGCTCCATCTGACTGGGTACTTCTCCTTTATTAAATCCTCCATCGTCCTCGTCGAAAACGATTTTTTGTCTGACATGAGTCCTCTTTTTGAGGTCTACGTTCGAAATGTCCCTCATCTTTTTATGCCTTAATGTCGGAACAGGACTATCACAATGTTTGTCTACATATACGCTAAAATTATTATTTTTATGACTAAAACT
Organism: Psylliodes chrysocephalus; assembly: GCA_927349885.1. Taxonomy (NCBI): domain Eukaryota; kingdom Metazoa; phylum Arthropoda; class Insecta; order Coleoptera; family Chrysomelidae; genus Psylliodes; species Psylliodes chrysocephalus. The sequence continues at coordinate 23,533 of OV651817.1, read as the reverse complement.
AGGAATATCACTTTCTCGCTTATCACAATTAGCTATATCACTCTCTCTTGTACTATTTTGGCCGCTGCGTTCTATCGCTTCTAGGAGCAGCTGACCCTTGTCCTTGTTGAGATCATTTTTGGCCTGTAGAAAAGACTTCTGGCAGCAGTCTGATTGACTTTCGGAAGCAAAATGATTGGAATTTTGTATGTAGGCGTTGAATTTGGGTTTGTATTTACTGGTCGACGCTTCGCATGTTGTCGTTTTGCTGCAGAGCCTCTTCACGTTCAATTTGTGGTCAAGCTTGACGTTCTCGTCTTCTTCTAAATCTTCACAACGATGCTTTCCCTAATGAAAAAATATATTTAGCACTGCAATAGTTTTTTATGTGAATCACAATTTAATTACGATGAGAGATATGCAACGAAAAATAGGAAAGGGGGCAAAATGAGTAAGATGACTACATTTTACTTTATAGTATGAATAAGTTTTAAACATTATATATACGACTATTTTCGCCATTAGTGTTGTGATCGCTCGAGTACTCGATTATTGAAATAACCGACATTGCTCGGTTATTGAAATGTCTACTCGAATTAGAAATTCAAGCGAAAATCGTCGCTCAAAATCTATCAATCACCTGATTAGTGATTATTTAAATCGCTCGAGTAACGAGTGCATTAAAATCATCGGTTTTTTCCAACACTATTCGCCATATTAGGCATTCCAACGATATGTCAAAATGCTGCCCGTGGGTAATGACCACGGTTCGTAGACAACACGGTGGTCTCTTCCATCCATTGCTAAGGAAAGGTGTGACATCACGGAATGAAAAATTGTGCTGACAGAAAATATTCTGCTGCGATTTGTACATTAGTTTTAAAAAAAATCTAATATTTTATTATTATTATTTAGTGGTATTTATATTTTTGGACCATATACCTGTGTTTCAGCTTTCATAAAATAGATAATTTCACTTTTTGAAAGCCAAGCTACAAAACGGCATGGAAAAATCATGTAATGATTTCCATCAAATTTCAAATGAATTACTTTTTATTTGAATTATATAGAAAAATATTATTGTGCGACTGGTTTATTTTATTTTAAACAATTTGGATTAGGGTACATCCTCCGAGCTGAATTCGGATCAAACTTTGTTTATGTCCTGAAATATTTTAAAATTTTGGCAAGCCTGGAGCGATCCGTAGTGTTGCTGTTGGCAAACAATTTTTACTTTCTACATTTAAAAATAGAGAAATAAAGGGACTGAGCCTAAACTGAAATTAAAGGCTAATGGTAAGATTTTAAAGTAATTATTCTGCAAATATTATTCAGTATTATTAAATTAATTGCAGCTGTGTACACTCTACATTTAGAAGCATATGGTACTAAAAACTTCCTGTAGCAAACCCTTTTTCCAATAATGTAGGTTCTTTAAACTTTTGGTCATCCTTGTATTTAATGCTTATAAGAAACCATCTTGTCTGCTTTAAAATGTAGGGTGGGCAAAGTGCAATTCATTTAAATATTAGTGAATGATATTTGCAAAATACGATAAAATCTTAATTTCATTTTAGGCCTAGTCCCATTATTTTTTCGAACGATTTTTGTGTGTAAAAATTGTTTGGCGAAAGCAATAACACTACGACGACTCGCTCCAGGCTTGCCAAAGTTTCAAAATATTTCGGGATATAAACAAGTGTGATCCGAATTCAGCTCGGAGGACGTACCCTAAGCCAAAATGTTTAAAATAAACCGTTCACACAATAATATTTCTCTTTATAAATCAAATAAAAGGTAATTAATTTGAAATTTGATGGAAATAATTACATTATTTTTCCGTGACATTTTGTAGCTTGTCTTTCAAAAAATCTAATTACCGATTTTATTTAACTCCAACACAGGTATATAGTACAAAAAGAAAATCATAAACAGCACTAAATAACTATAAAATATTAGATTTTTAAAAAACAAATGTACAACCCCAAAAAGAATATTTTCTGTCAACTCACTTTTTTATTCCGTGACGTCACTGCGTCCTTAGCAACAGGGATGAGGCTACCATGTTGTCTACGAACTATCAGTAATGACAAGTTATGATATGGCAACCCCGTGGGCCTGTTTTTTTTTGATAGGGTCAATGATAAATAATAGTTAAATAGATTGCTCACATCGGATCGTTTTACGAAAGGCCATATTGCGTCGCAAGTACTCATTAATCAGAATCGGTTTAGCAAAAATGTGTTTTAAAACCAATTTTCAGCCTTTGAATATAGTAAAAAATAATTACCTACATTTTTACTCCAAGGCATAAGCTTATGTTTATTTTGAAAAACATGGATGATCCTATATCATTGACCCTGTCAAATCACCAGGCTCACAGGGCTGTCATCTTATTAGGCATTCCAAACAAGTCAACTGCCAGTGGGAAGGTTTGGCATATCTAAGGGTTGCGACATACGATGTATTTTATCTACTATACGTAAAATCATGAATAACGGATTACATTTAAATATTTTATGTCAAACACAATAAAAATAATATTTAAAAAATTCCGCTTATACATTTCTTCATAAATTGGCAGGCTTGGCGACTACTATTTCGAATAAAAATAGCGTCCAAGATACAAAACTATGTCGCTACCCCCTTATATATACAAGAATTTCCCACTGGCACCTATTGTTGGACAGGTCGTTGGAATGCCTAATTAGGCATTTCAAGGGCATTTCCATCAAAATGACTGCCAGTGGGTTTTGATAGGTTATGATATGGCAACTTTGTGGGGCCACTGATCTGTATTATTTTACTGGATAGGATATAGTCCCCTAAAAAACGTTCCGAAAAATTGGCCGATTTGGGCAAATAATATGGCGGACCGGATGTTATTTAACGTAACCTCTATTTCCATTTGTCATTTGATTGTGTCAACAAGCTACGATGAGATGTTTTTATTGTGAAACAAAGTAAAAAGAGTATGAAATAAACAATAAACGTTCATTCCTGAAGACACAATATGATTCGTTTCCATTTTTATATTTTCTTTCATAAAAAAATCAAATCATGGGTGAAATTTCCCGAAGGACATCGCCCGCAAAAGGAATAGAAGAAGAATAAGAAGAAAAACTAATCAAATTATAGGTTAGATATGTCAAATTATCCCAAATTTCAGTTCTGTGAACCCACCATAATTTACCCAAATCGGCCAGCATTGTTGCACTTCCGGTCTCCTTGGTGGAACGATTTTTTAGTATGTTAAATATAGCCTATATCCTATCCAGTAAAATAATACAGATCAGTGTGTGGGCCTGATGTAATAGATAGTTATATAGATTGATCATCCATGTTTTTCAAAACAAACAAGCTTATGCCTTGAAGTAAAAATGTAGGTAATTATTTTTTGTAATATATTCGTAGGCTGAAAATTGGTTTGTAAACACATTTTTGCTAAACCAATTCTGATTAATGATCACTTGCGAGGCAATATGGCAAAACGATCCGTTTTGAATAATCTATTCAACTATATATCCTAATCCTAATTAGGCATTCCAACGACCTGTCCAAATGGCTACCAGTGGGTAATGACAGTTTAGATATGGCAACCCTGTTGTCATGTTGACATTAATAGGGTCAATGATACATATATAGTTATATAGATTGCTCAAAGCTGGTCGTTTGCGAGCGGACATATTGCCTGGCAAATATTTATTAATTTGAATCGGTTTAACAAAAATGTGTTTTAAAACCAATTGTCAGCCTTTAGCTATTTAAAACATAATAACTGCTTACATTTTTACATCAAGGCATAAGCTTATGTTTATTTTGAAAAATATGGATGATCATTCTATGTAACTATCTATTTCATTGACCTTGTCAAATCACGAGGCCTACAGGGTTGCCATATCATAATCTGTCAAAACCCACTGGTAGTCATTCAGTTTGGAATGCCTAATTGGTATGGAATTTTGACATTTGTATGTGAGGTGTCATTATTCATTACATTTTTACATTATGATTATAGTATAGTAATTTATCTTTAAAAACTATAATAAATTATACATTTTATAAATAAAGTAACGGTACGTTGTGTGTCCATACAAAAATTAAAATTTTTATTTGGAGTAAAAAGCACCCAACTTTTTTAAATAAATGTGCAAAATTACATATTAATTTCTGTTGGCTAAAGTTTGGGTGGAAGTATAATTCCTAAATAACTGGTAAATTAGAATTGATGTAGAGATAACTGAAATATAGTATATGAGAAATGTATATACCGAAGGAGAATGGAATATAGAAACAAAAGAAAATATGTATTTTATATTACTTATAGTCACATGAAGGCGCATTGAAAAGAAAAAGATATTGCTATTAAACATGAGAAGTAGAAACAGGTATAATTGGAAATTAACATATTAATGTACTATACTGAAAAAACTGTAAAGATACTCTTTATACTTTGAATAAAACGGTTGGTTAGTGGATGATAAATAAAGTTAACAAAAAAGAAGAATCTATATTATTATTAGATCTTTTCCTTTGCATCGAAAGTGTAGCACTGAGTTACGCCACTTCTGAAAACACAAATTGTATGGATGGAACGATATTTTCAAAAGATGTGTAAGTTAGTGCTTCACTTTCGATGCAAGAGAATAGACCTATTAAGTATATAACATCTGTCAAAAACAATAAGTATTTTTACTGATTTTTAACTAAATATTAATATAATTCATGTACCTTTAGTTTGCAAGGAATGTGCATTCTGTCATCAAGTACTTTATTATTGGTCATATCCATCTCGAAAACCTTATTCATAGCGCAGTTACTGCAAGTTATATCTGGAATAGTCGTACTTCTGGGTAAATTTAGACAAGACACTGTTAGGTATTGGCCGTTACCTGTAATTAAATGAAATTTTCTATTAAAGTTACAAAATAGTATGGTGCTAAAATATCAAGTGATGCCCTAACTTGAATATTGCATAATGTAATATTATTTTATATTGTACTCTTAATTAAAAATCATGGATCAAGTATAATATATTAGCTTCGTTTGCGGTAACAATCCTGAACTAATTCTGAACGCTAAGGGAAACATTAAACTGCACACTATAACTGAATTTGTATTGTTTAAATGTTTATGTAGGCGTGTATGTTTTACCTTAGCATTCAGAATACGGTCGGGATCGGCTCCGCACATAGCATTTTCAATCGGACTTGGCAATGAATATTTGACACATGTCACTCATTGTGTACTAACTTAATCCTGCGTTGCCACCATATAGTGAGTACAAATAAATCTGAATCTGTTGGAAATTAATATCAGAAGGATGGGGTGTAACGGGGTAAATATTAAAACAATTTAAATATCTATTTGCTAGAATCTATGTGCAGGTCGGTGTGGGAGAGGTCTGAGACGCCACCTTCCCTGCCATATTTAAAAAAAAAAAATTTGTATGCCCGCGGGCTCCCACTGCGTTCTTCCAGATATAGTAGACAAAAAATTTGTTAGAATTGGCAGATATTATTTTATTAGTATTTATTTACCTACTTAAATAAAACTATAAATCTAAACACATAAGTATAGACAATTTTGCTTGCAGTAAGTCAGGTGCGGACTTCAATAAATTTTTGGATAACACCATTTAGACAGTTTATTATTAATACCCCTGGGTAATGAATAATCCTTAAGTATATTTAAATTGAACTAATGATAGATAAGGTTCTAACACTTGCAAAAGATCTTTGTCATCTTATAAATGTTAAAAATCAAACGTTACATGAAAAGTACCTAATAAAATTGTGCAGGTTTCTAAATAGAAGTCAGAAATCCACATGTTAATAAAATTACAATATTAACATTTTCAATTAACAATTTGTTCTTTATTTGCATTTGACTATTTAGAATAAATAATTATAACATTTATATAAATTCTTTTGGAAGTCCCGAAATATATACAATATGTGTCACTAAGTTGGAACCATATGGAAAATTTTTATTATTGGTTTTGTGAAAAAATTTAATCTTGATAAAAAGTTCTGCATGGTCCAAAACTTAAAATGCAACCATCAGATATAAATTTTTTAAGCCGTATACGAGGTTTGTCAAAAAATATGATTTTTGCTGAAGAGTAAAGTACCTTTATTTTTGACGGAACATCTGGGGGTTCTTTATAGGGGATCATTTTTATATTTTATGGAATATATCTCTTATTTACGTTTGGAGAAGAAAATTCTTCAAACAAAAATTACTTCTAATATTAGTCTCTATAATGTTTGTTCTATACCAAATTTTCCTAAAATGGTCTGTTTTCGAGAAATTTGACAAAGTGTAAAAAATTCAAATTTTTTAAGAAAATTGTTCAAATAAAAGTTGTTTGTATATTATTCTCCATAATTCTTATCCTATACATAATTTCTCTAAATTAGAGACCGTATTCGAGATATTTGAGAAAAAGTCTAAATTTCGAATTTTGAAGAAAACTCAAAAAGGATAAAGAGAAAAACAGAGTCGGGACATCTGGGGGTACTTTATAAAGGGTGATTTTTATATTTTATGGAATATAACTGTTATTTAAGTTTGGAGAATTCGTAAAATAAAAGTTATTTCTAATAGTATTCTCTATAATTTTTGTTTTATACTTGATTTCTCTAAAATGGACCGCAATGGAAAAATTTCAGGAAAAGTGTAAAATTTAATTTTTTCAGTATTTTCGTTGGCAATGAATATATATGTTACGGTCAAAGATGATATTTCGGTCTTTAACGATATGGAATTATTGATAATAACCGGCCAATAACGTAAACATCTGCTTAAATTGGACAATATTGATAAACTATAAATGACATAGCCTTTTTACGACTCTGCCCGGGCGTTATCGTTAGCGCTTACTTATGTGTGGGCCGCAAACCACAACGATTTGGATTTGAATAAAATACAGCAAAAATTTACAAGATCTAAATTCAATCCATGTTTGGAGGAGCTTATATTTTTGGAAAACCTTAGTGACGCCGTTAAAGGAAAAGAAATCTCACTTACACAAAACACTGTTTTTGGAAAA
>OV651817.1:0-16000 GCA_927349885.1 Psylliodes chrysocephalus | reverse complement strand
TTTCCAATAATGTAGGTTCTTTTAGTAAAGCCTTTTAACTTTTGGTCATCCTTGTATTTAATGCTTATAAGAAACAATCTTGTCTGCTTTAAAATGTAGGGTGGGCAAAGTGCAATTAATTTAAATATTAGTGAATGATATTTGCAAAATACGATAAAATCTTAATTTAATTTTAGGCCTAGTCCCATTATTTTTTCGAACGATTTTTGTGTGTAAAAATTGTTTGGCGAAAGCAATAACACTACGACGACTCGTTCCAGGCTTGCCAAAGTTTCAAAATATTTCAGGATATAAACAAGTGTGATTCGAATTCAGCTCGGAGGACGTACCCTAAGCCAAAATGTTTAAAATAAACCGTTCACACAATAATATTTCTCTTTATAATTCAAATAAATGGTAATTAATTTGAAATTTGATGGAAATAATTACATTATTTTTCCGTGACATTTTGTAGCTTGTCTTTCAAAAAATCTAATTACCGATTTTATAAAAACTCCAACACAGGTATATAGTACAAAAAGAAAATCATAAACAGCACTAAATAACTATAAAATATTAGATTTTCAAAAAACAAATGTACAACCCCAAAAAGAATATTTTCTGTCAACTCACTTTTTTATTCCGTGACGTCACTGCGTCCTTAGCAACAGGGATGAGGCCACCATGTTGTCTACGAACTATGAGTAATGACAAGTTATGATATGGCAACCCCGTGGGCCTGTTTTTTTTTGATAGGGTCAATGATAAATAATAGTTAAATAGATTGCTCACATCGGATCGGATCGTTGCGTCGCAAGTACTCATTAATCAGAATCGGTTTAGCAAAAATGTGTTTTAAAACCAATTTTCAGCCTTTGAATATAGTAAAAAATAATTACCTACATTTTTACTCCAAGGCATAAGCTTATGTTTATTTTGAAAAACATGGATGATCCTATATCATTGACCCTGTCAAATCACCAGGCTCACAGGGCTGTCATCTTATTAGGCATTCCAAACAAGTCAACTGCCAGTGGGAAGGTTTGGCATATCTAAGGGTTGCTACATACGATGTATTTTATCTACTATACGTAAAATCATGAATAACGGATTACATTTAAATATTTTATGTCAAACACAATAAAAATAATATTTAAAAAATCCCGCTTATACATTTCTTCATAAATTGGCAGGCTTGGCGACTACTATTTCGAATAAAAATAGCGTCCAAGATACAAAACTATGTCGCTACCCCCTTATATATACAAGAATTTCCCACTGGCACCTATTGTTTGACAGGTCGTTGGAATGCCTAATTAGGCATTTCAAGGGCATTTCCATCAAAATGACTGCCAGTGGGTTTTGATAGGTTATGATATGGTAACTTTGTGGGCCCACTGATCTGTAATACAGATCAGTGTGTGGGCCTGATGTAATAGATAGTTATATAGATTGATCATCCATGTTTTTCAAAACAAACAAGCTTATGCCTTGAAGTAAAAATGTAGGTAATTATTTTTTGTAATATATTCCTAGGCTGAAAATTGGTTTGTAAACCCATTTTTGCTAAACCAATTCTGATTAATGATCACTTGCGAGGCAATATGGCAAAACGATCCGCTTTGAATAATCTATTCAACTATATATGTATCATTGTCAGCATTTTGACCAAAGAAGTAAAGAGGGTAGAATGATAAGGTACCGTCTGGGCATCCCTGACGAGTGTAGAAATTGTGCATGATTCAACCATCCACTCATACACACGTAAATGATAAAGCAAATTCAAGGCTTGGCTTTGTTCAGTATGTACATGTTCAGTTTGGTTTTTTGTTTGTATTGTGTTTGTAAGCCTATTTGGCGTCGGTTCTTTATTGGCTTGTTTATATTTGTGCTTTGATTTAGATTTATTATTAAATTATAACTGTTAATTATTTTCCGATGCACTATTTTATAATTGTTGTACAAAATGTTCTTCATCATGTTTACAAAATGTGCAATTCGAAATTGTGCATAGTGTCTATACTTTTTCATTGACAGTTATCATTCTACCCCTCCCCACTTCATTGATTTTGACAGGTCGTTGGAATGCCTAATTAGGCATTCCAACGACCTGTCCAAATGGCTACCAGTGGGTAATGACAGTTTAGATATGGCAACCCTGTTGTCATGTTGACATTAATAGGGTCAATGATACATATATAGTTATATAGATTGCTCAAAGCTGGTCGTTTGCGAGCGGACATATTGCCTGGCAAATATTTATTAATTTGAATCGGTTTAACAAAAATGTGTTTTAAAACCAATTGTCAGCCTTTAGATATTTAAAACATAATAACTGCTTACATTTTTACATCAAGGCATAAGCTTATGTTTATTTTGAAAAATATGGATGATCATTCTATGTAACTATCTATTTCATTGACCTTGTCAAATCACGAGGCCTACAGGGTTGCCATAATTTTGCCATATCATAATCTGTCAAAACCCACTGGTAGTCATTCAGTTTGGAATGCCTAATTGGTATGGAATTTTGACATTTGTATGTGAGGTGTCATTATTCATTACATTTTTACATTATGATTATAGTATAGTAATTTATCTTTAAAAACTATAATAAATTATACATTTTATAAATAAAGTAACGGTACGTTGTGTGTCCATACTTTACAAAAATTAAAATTTTTATTTGGAGTAAAAAGCACCCAACTTTTTTAAATAAACGTGCAAAATTACATATTAATTTCTGTTGGCTAAAGTTTGGGTGGAAGTATAATTCCTAAATAACTGGTAAATTAGAATTGATGTAGAGATAACTGAAATATAGTATATGAGAAATGTATATACCGAAGGAGAATGGAATATAGAAACAAAAGAAAATATGTATTTTATATTACTTATGAAGGCGCATTGAAAAGAAAAAGATATTGCTATTAAAAATGAGAAGTAGAAACAGGTATCAGAATTGGAAATTAACATATTAATGTACTATACTGAAAAAACTGTAAAGATACTCTTTATACTTTGAATAAAACGGTTGGTTAGTGGATGATAAATAAAGTTAACAAAAAAGAAGAATCTATATTATTATTATTATTATTATTAGATCTTTTCCTTTGCATCGAAAGTGTAGCACTGAGCTACGCCACTTCTGAAAACACAAATTGTATGGATGGAACGATATTTTCAAAAGATGTGTAAGTTAGTGCTTCACTTTCGATGCAAGAGAATAGACCTATTAAGTATATAACATCTGTCAAAAACAATAAGTATTTTTACTGATTTTTAACTAAATATTAATATAATTCATGTACCTTTAGTTTGCAAGGAATGTGCATTCTGTCATCAAGTACTTTATTATTGGTCATATCCATCTCGAAAACCTTATTCATAGCGCAGTTACTGCAAGTTATATCTGGAATAGTCGTACTTCTGGGTAAATTTAGACAAGACACTGTTAGGTATTGGCCGTTACCTGTAATTAAATGAAATTTTCTATTAAAGTTACAAAATAGTATGGTGCTAAAATATCAAGTGATGCGCTAACTTGAATATTGCATAATGTAATATTATTTTATATTGTACTCTTAATTAAAAATCATGGATCAAGTATAATATATTAGCTTCGTTTGCGGTAACAAACCTGAACTAATTCTGAACGCTAAGGGAAACATTAAACTGCACACTATAACTGAATTGGTATTGTTTAAATGTTTATGGAGGCGTGTATGTTTTACCTTAGCATTCAGAATACGGTCGGGATCGGCTCCGCACATAGCATTTTCAATCGGACTTGGCAATGAATATTTGACACATGTCACTCATTGTGTACTAACCACGGTGTACTATAAGGTGAACTCCTATTTAAAAACAAATGAAAACGGCGATAAAACCGATCGTACTTCCTAGCCAAAATCCGCTAGGTTCGCTAGTATCTATCCGGCGAGAAAGTAAATAAAAGATAAAAGTAGGAGCTGCAATTTAAAAAGTGTTGACAGATAAATATTTTTTAAAATCTTAAAATATATAAATCATGGTGGATCGTTGTGCTGTTTTTAATTGTGATTATGGGAGAGTCTTCAAAATATTAATAGCAGTTTTATAATGCCAAAAAACAGTTGTACAGAATATGGTGCAAATTATTGGTGGTATGAAAATAAACATTAAACCCAAAAGTTCCATTTGTGAAAAACATTTTAATGCAAATTATGTTATCCGTGAAAAAGTGCTAAGAAATCTACTAGGAAACGTTATTTTTCAAGTAAATATGTTTAATGTCTACGTTTTAAATGATTGTAGGTTATGTAAATAGGTTATTCAACTTTGTCTTTTCTGTAATAAAAATAATTATTAGTATAAAGTTTTACTATATAAATATTTCGTATTATTTATCCTGTCTCCTTGGTACTAATAATGTTATGACTTGGACCCTATTATAATGTGTTCATGATATAAATTTCATATACACAAGGTACCTATTTCTTTTGATATTTTTCTGACCCTGCGAATAAATAAAATCTTTGACTTATTCCTTTTAGCCTGATTATAATGCTAGAAAGTTGTATCTGGTTATAAGAATCAAATAGATACTATGATAAATTTATTTTACTTGTAGGCTTTTTATTTTTAAGTGTTCAAATATACATTTGTTTAATAATAATCATCCCCAAATGTGTTTTGTTCCAGTTCTTTAAATGTATTTACTAGGTTTTTATAGAAGCACTGATTTTAAATTAATAAAAATTTGAGCTGTAAGAAATATTTAAGATTTTTCAATTCTGTATTTTTCGTATTTTTATAGGAGTTAATAATCCCTTTAAGTAAATAAATGTAGTTCGGGGTCGTAGATGTTGGTAATTTGTGTATTGAATAATTTGTACATACACTGGTTAATAATTTAAACAATGTTTTTTCTGATGTACCTAATAATTATTTAAGGTTATCTTGTAGTTGAGGAGTCTAGAAATCCGCATATTCACAGCACTCTGAAGTCTAGAATTTGACACAAATTTGAAGTTAAAAATAACGATCGTATTACTTAAAAATCTACAGATTTTTTTAATTTTTAATCGATGTAAAAATTGGTAAATACATGATAAAAAGTAAAAGTTATTTCAAATAATTAAATATAACTTTGCAACTATATGTTACGATTCCAACTATCAGAACTAGCCAGAACAAGAATGGTGCATTTCCAGACCCTTCAATTATAAGATTACCATTATTTAATGTGCAGCGCAAATATAAAAAAAAAACTACCTAAAAAATGCTGTTCCTGCTTTTATTACTTATGATGGGACTACTTCTCAAAGGAGACAAGAATGTGGAAAGTATTGCTGATACAGTTACCGAAGTTATCCACTGGGGGTGAAGTGTTAATATTTTAGGAATATAGGAAATATTTCTTTATATCTAACAACTTAATATTTATTTATTGATAAGTTATAGATACTATGTATTTGAAATTCGAAGTAATCATTATGACAGCAGTGTTCTTCTTATTGTATTCGAATTCTAACACAAATAAAACATCTCATTAAATTTTTGTTAAAATTATTAATTTATTAATTTTACATTAGAAAGAAAATTAACAATACACACAAAATTATTTAAAATTAGAAATAAATACAATTTACACATTTCCCATTATTACACTTTTACTTACTTAATTTATTCATTTCTTATATTAACAATTTAAATTAATAATATAGTTCATTATTTCATTGGAACTCATTTTATAATTTTACTAATTATTTTTTTATATTTATTTGTGGAAAATTAAATATTAAATAAAAGCATAGGAATTGTTCTATTAGATAATAGCAGTAATGAAAAAATAAGTAGGAAAATTTCAAATGTATAGTTTCCAGATTTATTATGAGTTTTTCATATTAATGTACACAATAAGTAGGTTTATTATGTTCGCTTGTACACATCACAGTTAGCAGCAGACAGTAACAAACCTGACAACACTTCCGATTTCAGAAAAAAACATTACAACAATTTGTTTTACATTATATATTTCAATAATGTAATATAATAATCATTTATATTTAATTAATGACAAGGTTTACTTTTTAAATAAAACTATATGAGCCCTGTCCCGTTTCAATTAGCACACTTCTCAAATTTATAGTGACTGTCACTACAAGAACAAATCATACATAAATCTGATAAATTACTTTTATTTTTTTAACCCTTTCACTTCCACTTTCATTAAAAAAAATACCATTGTAGTAGATTGTATGTTTTCTTTGTTTATTTTAAGTAAATTAAAATGTTTTCATAGTATTTTTTATTACTCCAAGACATAACGTCCCTGTTCAGGGACATTACAAAAACAAAAATTTACTATGAAAATAATTTTTTTATAATATTAATCCTTAAAAGTAATGCAAATAAAAGTAAATAAACCAAAAAGAAAAAATTTCTACCAAAATTAACAGATGTATACTTCAGGGTTAATTAAGACAGTGTCCCTCTGGAGGAACAAATACACTGAAAGGGTTAAATATTTACAAATTTTCATGAGTGTTTCATCACCTTTAACTATGATAACGGTAATAATTCATTAAAACATTGTATTTACAAGTTCTTGAAAATCTTACGTGCAGGGAACCTACTCCATATTTCTAGATTACCCATTTGCTTTAATTCTGGCAGTGATCTTGTGGGTGCTGCACGCCTCTGCTTAAAAATTATCACCCCATATACAAAAAAGCATCTTTATTAAATGAACAAGAAACTAAAAAAAAAAAATAAGCATTATTAAAAACTACAAAAAGTGCATAATTTGAAAATCCATATTCAAGCTTGAGATTTGTAAAATTAAAAAAATTCCAAATACACATTTAACTTGTTCAATTATATATTGAATAAAAGGTCTGTTCCAACAATGATCAGAAACAAACCACTGGGTAGTACACAATTTTGCAGTATCGATAAACTACTGTGCAGAATCCTGATGTCAGCAACTCATTTCTGAGCATTGTTGGAACAAACCTAAAGTAAATCGAAACCACTTAAAAACAAGCACAACATTTATACTCGAGCATAATTTTTAATTCCTATCAAAATTTTTAATTACTGAATATTTTGTTCTAGTTATATTAAAATTTAAAAGTTCTTACTCTTCATTATAATTATATTTTTTATTTTCCCTATATACCTACATACTATCTCTAACATTTTACAAATTTGATGCCTAATTAAAGATGTCATCTAGCATTGCAGCATTTTTTAGAATATTTGAGAGAGCATAGTAGTAACTGCCAGTTAAAACTTTATTTCTAGTATTTAGTTTAGGTAACCGAGACAACGCTTGGAACAGAAAATACATACTTTTGTTAATTCAGAATTTTTAAATGTTGTTTTATATTATAAATCTTTCCAGGTATTGGGTATCCTATATCATTTTTTTTATAATTTTCAACCAAAACTGTTTAAAAACAAAAAGTTTAATAAAACACCCATTATATTTAATAAGGTTTATGCTCTAAACTCTAAAACTCTCTGTTCTTTTAATGGCAGATTTTTTAACCTCTGAGTAAAGTTAGGTGTAAGTATAATCTATAGCCTAATCAGCAAGTAGTTACTTTCAACTTTATTCAGAGGTAAAAACCTGGCCTTTAATCTTAATATAATTGTGGAGGATGGAGACTACATTTGCTAGGGATTAGAGAATAACGAAGATCTGACTACTATAATGACACTTGCTAAAAACTATATAAGTTCTATGTACATGCAGATAGAACCATGTGAATAACTTTAGTGCTTCGATAACACAACATTGAAAATTAACAGATGAACATATTGGTCCCAAAAACAAATTAAATAATATATTCTACCAATCTCATTTTTTCCAAAAAGTACAGTTACAACCTTGTTATTCTTTGAGATGTATTTATTACTGATACTTATTAATAAAAATAATAATAATAATTGATATAGGTACTTACTGATCTTTGGAAACATATATACTCCAGTCCAGTGAGACTTCATTATTCTGGTATAATGCTATTTCACAGAAATGTTTGTAATTCCAACCACTATGTATGGATTTGATTATAGTAGGTATAAAACTAAATGTTTATTGAATATCTTTAATCTGGGCAATGAAAATCACAAAATTCACTTTAAAAATAATAAGCTTCAATCTGAGTACCATAGTTAAGGTCCACTTCTTCATTTTATAATCAGTAACCCACTGTATTGCTGTTTTTGCCAAAGCCAAAGGTAATATTTGAACACAAAACAAAATCAGCTGTTTTTTATAAACACCCCCATTTCACTTATTTAGTAGCAAGTCTCTGGCAGCAACTTGTAACTTAATTGGAGCATATTTATTAAATCTTGAACACTTTTTTTGATCGTATAAACTCACACATCAGTGCAGCTTGTTTAAAAAAAAACACTTATAAGCAACCATCAATAACAATAAACTTATTTGTTGACTATTAATTTTTTCATCTGCACTCCTTCTGATAGTTTTGTCATTTTTCATTTCATGTAAACTCGAATTTTCACCATAGAAGAACTATTTTTATGATTGCACTTTTTTGACAGATAAAAAGATTGCCGCAATTTTCCGCCGTAACGACACTAGCGAACCTAGCGGATTTTGGCTAGGAAGTACGATCGGTTTTGGTATATTTTTTTCAGGGAGTTGAAACACCTTTATAGTACGCCGTGGTACTAACTTAATCCTGCGTTGCCACCATATAGTGAGTACAAATAAATCTGAATCTGTTGGAAATTAATATCAGAAGGATGGGGTGTAACGGGGTAAATATTAAAACAATTTAAATATCTATTTGCTAGAATCTATGTGCAGGTCGGTGTGGGAGAGGTCTGAGACGCCACCTTCCCTGCCATATTTAAAAAAAAATATTTTTGTATGCCCGCGGGCTCCCACTGCGTTCTTCCAGATATAGTAGACAAAAAATTTGTTAGAATTGGCAGATATTATTTTATTAGTATTTATTTACCTACTTAAATAAAACTATAAATCTAAACACATAAGTATAGACAATTTTGCTTGCAGTAAGTCAGGTGCGGACTTCAATAAATTTTTGGATAACACCATTTAGACAGTTTATTATTAATACCCCTGGGTAATGAATAATCCTTAAGTATATTTAAATTGAACTAATGATAGATAAGGTTCTAACACTTGCAAAAGATCTTTGTCATCTTATAAATGTTAAAAATCAAACGTTACATGAAAAGTACCTAATAAAATTGTGCAGGTTTCTAAATAGAAGTCCACATGTTAATAAAATTACAATATTAACATTTTCAATTAACAATTTGTTCTTTATTTGCATTTGACTATTTAGAATAAATAATTATAACATTTATATAAATTCTTTTGGAAGTCCCGAAATATATACAATATGTGTCACTAAGTTGGAACCATATGGAAAATTTTTATTATTGGTTTTGTGAAAAAATTTAATCTTGATAAAAAGTTCTGCATGGTCCAAAACTTAAAATGCAACCATCAGATATAAATTTTTTAAGCCGTATACGAGGTTTGTCAAAAAATATGATTTTTGCTGAAGAGTAAAGTACCTTTATTTTTGACGGAACATCTGGGGGTTCTTTATAGGGGGTCATTTTTATATTTTATGGAATATATCTCTTATTTACGTTTGGAGAAGAAAATTCTTCAAACAAAAATTACTTCTAATATTAGTCTCTATAATGTTTGTTCTATACCAAATTTTCCTAAAATGGTCTGTATTCGAGAAATTTGACAAAGTGTAAAAAATTCAAATTTTTTAAGAAAATTGTTCAAATAAAAGTTGTTTGTATATTATTCTCCATAATTCTTATCCTATACATAATTTCTCTAAAATAGAGACCGTATTCGAGATATTTGAGAAAAAGTCTAAATTTCGAATTTTGAAGAAAACTCAAAAAGGATAAAGAGAAAAACAGAGTCGGGACATCTGGGGGTACTTTATAAAGGGTGATTTTTATATTTTATGGAATATAACTGTTATTTAAGTTTGGAGAATTCGTAAAATAAAAGTTATTTCTAATATTATTCTCTATAATTTTTGTTTTATACTTGATTTCTCTAAAATGGACCGCAATGGAAAAATTTCAGGAAAAGTGTAAAATTTAATTTTCGTTGGCAATGAATATATATGTTACGGTCAAAGATGATATTTCGGTCTTTAACGATATGGCATTATTGATAATAACCGGCCAATAACGTAAACATCTGCTTAAATTGGACAATATTAATAAACTATAAATGACATAGCCTTTTTACGACTCTGCCCGGGCGTTATCGTTAGCGCTTACTTATGTGTGGGCCGCCAACCACAACGATTTGGATTTGAATAAAATACAGCAAAAATTTACAAGATTTAAATTCAATCCATGTTTGGAGGAGCTTATATTTTTGGAAAACCTTAGTGACGCCGTTAAAGGAAAAGAAATCTCACTTAGAGAAGCTGCAACACAAAACACTGTTTTTGGAAAAAAAAGGATATCAATGTTCACTGTAAGGGTGGGGCAAAAACAATAAATGCGCTTGTCGCGCCAAGAAAAAAAATTTGTAATTCCAAATGTAATGGATCATTATCATGCTCCAATAAAACTGATTAATAGTTATATAATTATAATGTTTTCATGTTAATTTTACAGTATACTTGAAAATAAAAATGTTAAGTATCATTACCAATTTAATTCTTTAAAATCAACTTCACCCATTTATTGATAGTCAATGTCATTAATGGCCGGACAAAGATGCAAAAAATAATATATTTTTAACTTTGTCCACTCATTGATGGTCGATGTCGTTAATATATTATTAACATTGTCCATGATTAATGGGCATTTTCGTTACTATCCAGATAATAACGGTATTAGTCAGCAAATATGGCTGCTGACGTTAGTGTCCAGTCAATATCGTCAATGCCCAATTTACAACACTGCCCGTAACATATACAGGGTGAGTCATGAGGAACCTTACAGACTTCTACCATATGTAGAGTCCCTTAAGGGGTATATCATATGAGCATTAAAAAGTGGCAACTCCCCTTCGTTATTAATAGACGGGGTGTTTTGTGAATTTTGACAAAACTTTATATGGCCGTAAAATCTACAAGGATTACTAGATTTCTTTAATTTTTTGGTGGAGCATTACACTGGTGTCTAGCATTTAATTCATATCATCAAAAGTTAAAAATTCCAGGATTGGCTTAGGAAAAATTAATCTCGATGATTCATATCAAAAAGTTCGCCCTGTATAAGATATTTTTAAAGTACATAGATAGACAATCAAAACTGTGTATGTGACATTTTTGATTGCCTATCTATGTACTTTAAAAATATAATAATAATATAATAATAATAATAAAACTCTCCCTAATTCACCCCCTTACGAGTGAATTTCAACCCCTGAAGTCGACTGAACGACTTGTGTAGGGGAAGGGACGGCTATTATTATTATTATTATTATTATTATTATTATTATTATTTGCCGACTTAAAGATGATTGATGGTGCCATTTGACTTACAGGTGAGGAAAACCCGGAAAACCTCACCCACCATCATCGAGACGGTAATGTATGGCGAATTTTTTTAATCTGCATGTCATATCAACAGAAATTGAATTTCTATTAATACGCCACACATCAAATCCTAAACCGAACCATGCAATTTAATTAAAAATCCACATGGTTCGGTCTGGGATTCGAAACCCAGCAGTCTCAGACTCATAAACTTGCCTATAAATGAATATAAGCGCGATAGACCGCTACACTACCGTCCCGATATCTTATTATAATTTAAAAAAATCTTATACAGGGTGAACTTTTTGATATGAATCGTCGAGATTAATTTTTCTGGAATTTTTAACTTTTGAGGATATGAATTAAATGATAGACGCCAGTGTAAAGCTCCACCAAAAAATTAAAGAAATCTAGTAATCATTGTAGATTTTACGGCCATATAAAGTTTGGTCAAAATTCACAAAACACCCCGTATATTAATGACGAAGGGGAGTTGCCACTTTTTAATGCTCATATGATATACCCCTTAAGGGACTCTACATATGGTAGAAGTCTGTAAGGTTCCTCATGACTCACCCTGTATATAAAAAAATGTTTTCGAGTAAAATGTATGTGGAACATGTATACAGGGTGTAACTAAATAAGTGTAAAACATTTAAGGGGGTGATTCCTCATCGAAAAAAAGATAGGATCTTTCATACAGTATGGTTCAAATGAAAGGAATAAATTCATTATAATGGAAGTAGGTGGTTTTTCGAAAAAATGCTCGGACAGGTCAATTTTGTTTACTTAAAGCGCAATTTTTTAAATAAAATTCAATTTTCCCCCACTTCCCATTTTTGGGCAGTGACGTCATTGACAATTTTTTTAAATAGCAACCCCAATTTTTTTTTCTTGATTTTGATAGATCTTGCAATTTCCTACTCGGAAACATAATATTTGAAATATCTGACATAACAATTTTTTTTGAAAAAAAGTCATTTAAAGATCAGATACATAAATTTTATGTTATTTTGAAACACAATAAATTAATAAAAGATAATTATTTGTAATTAAGAGCCTAATCTAAAAAAATAATAATAATAATAATAATAAAAAGAATTTAATAACAATTTCATAAATTCTTTTTATTATTATTATTATTTTTATTATTATTTTGTTAGATTAAGCATTTAATTACAAATAATTAACTTTTATTCATTTATTGTGTTCTCAAAATAAAATAAAATTTATGTGTCTGATCTTTAAATGTCTTCTATTCAAAAAAAATTGTTGTGTAAGATATTTCAAATATTATGTTTCCGAGTAGGAAATTGCAAGATCTATCAAAATCAAGAAAAAAAAAATGGAGGTTACCATTTAAAAAAATTGTCAATGACGTCACTGCCCAAAAATGGGAAGTGGGGGAAAATTGAATTCTATTTTAAAAATTGCGCTTTGAGTAAACAAAATTGACCTGTCCGAGCATTTTTTCGAAAAACCAGCTGCTTCCATTATAATGAATTTATTCCTTTCATTTGAACCATACTGTATAAAGAAACTTCATTGGATCATCCCTTGTTAAGATACAGCCCCTTAAAGGGGGTACATAAAATTTGTTAAACAATTTTTTTCACAAGTACTAAACAAGTTATAATATTGATTTTAACCTGTCATTTTCTACTACCAAAAACTACCAAATCATTTAATGCAGGTAGTAACTACAAAATAACAATAAATCCAGTTCGCATTTATGACGATGTATCTCTGTACTTGTTCGTAAAATAATTTTTTGCTGCGAACTGGTTTATTTTGGGCAAAAAATTCAAGAGACATTTTTTGTTTAGAATGAAACAGGCTATCGGAAATAAATTTTTAAATGGTAAACAAATAATAAGACAAAAAGTTACGTTGGAACGAAATTTTAGGGGTTGCGTTTTCCACCCCTTACAACCATGGGGTAAACCAAATAAATTACTGGCTAAGTGTCTTTTTGGTAGTAGAAAATGTCAGGTTAATTTCAATATTGTAACTTGTTTAGTGCTTGTGAAAAAAATTGTTAAACAAATTTTATGTACCCCCTTTAAGGGGCTGTATCTTAACAAGGGATGCTCCAATGAAGTTTCTTTATATGAAAGATCCTATCTTTTTTTCGATGAGGAACCACCCCGTTAAATGTTTTACACTTATTTAGTTACACCCTGTATATTTAGTTTATCCTCTCGACATTTACAGAGATTGTACAAAATAATCGGAAAAGCATGTAATAACTAGATAGGAAAGTCATGTGTTGGACATATTAGATTTTTTTTATCATTTGCGGAGTTCTAGGTGGTTCTCCTATACAGGGTGTCCCGAAATTAGACGGTCATATTTTAACAGCATAATCTACATCCTAAAATAGAAGTAAAAGTTTATAGGTTGGAAAACGTTTGTTTTTCGAGATACAGGGTCCTGATGACACTCTTTTGTAAATATTTTCTAAACGTTTAAAGATAACTAAGTTAAATTTATTACAAATGCTTACCTTTTTACGCTCTATTTAATGAACTAAACCTTAGTTTTTGATTATCTTCATAGGTGGGTAAATTAAGGGGGGCTTAGGGTAAAATTGCCCGAAGTTTTTTTGTTGATAGTTTTTAACATATTTGACTATACAATTTGGAAAACCACTGTTTTCTCTATAATAAAGCTACTTTTGTTGCATCTCGCTAGGACGCACCATTTTCAAGAAAAAAGCATTTGAAAAGTTCATGATAAGTTGTTGTTATCTTATTCGAAAGTGTAAACAATAATTAGTAAGCCTGTGAAATCAGAAATTTTATTTTTTTTTTACTTTGGAAAACCAGTGACTAAAGAAATTTTAGAAAATATTTACAAAAATGTGCCATCAGGACTTTACTTGTAACACCCTGTATCTCGAAAACGAAACGTTTCCGGACCTATATTTATATGAACTTTTATTCCAATTTTAGGATGTAGATTACGCTGTTAAAATATGACCGTCTAATTTCGGGACACCCTGTATGTATTACATCTGTACAATGTGGACGATATTTGAATTTCATAGCCAAGTCCGATTTAAAACACATAAACAGCGAATACGTTTATTTTTTATTAGGCGGAATTACCAAAAATGTTTGCTTAATATAAATCAACTTACCAATGTCAGTTGCAGGAAAATCGTGTTTGGTCGCCGAGAGATGGAAGGAGGAGGTGGCAAAAGTTTTTCCGGGAGCCGTCAAATGGTATCGAAAATTGTCTTCGGATATTGTCAATGGTCCAGTGTCGTCTTGGGTCGTCAGCCATACAGTAATCTGGGAGAAGTACAGTTGGGAACGGATCGCGCTGGCTAGTTGGGTGAGGTTGAAGAGCAACGGATCCTTTGGTCTAGGCAAAATTTACATTTAGTAAAATTATTAGGCCTCATGTCGCCATCTTAGGCTTTTTAACATTACTTAATTCTATTTAATGTTATCAACAAATGGGAGAGATTACCATAAAGACTTTAACTATGGACAAAATAATTCCTTTCTTATCAACTTCTTTTGTTAAGTAAGAATCGACCCTATAATAAACCTCAATTAATGTCTTTCCATCTTTCGCGTTGAAGTTTAATCGATGATTTTTAAGTATGAATCATTTCTAATCTTTAATCTCTATTTCACGGTCAACTGACGGAAAATTTATTTATTTCGGGAACCAAAGGTCTGAAAAAGAAAAACTGTTATGAACAAGCCAGTTTTCCAAGGATAACGACTAAAAAATCGTAATCTCTTAGATAAAGCACAATAACAAGTTATATCTATTAGCTAAGAACGTGTTTTAATTTTGTAAAAACAGACAGATATTTTGAATGCAGTGTAATAATATTTTATTCAAACGAGCACTAATGATGGGCTATTATTCTCGAAGATGCTGCAAGGTAAACACTATTCTTTTTATACGATTAATTGTTCCTTAACCAATTAAATTTTTTTATGAGTACAGTTCAAATATCACTTATATCTATGTTTTAACTACTGTCACCAACATGTTTTAATTTACAGTATGTCGCACTATATCGAAACAATTTTTATTGTTAATTTCTCAGAAAATGTTATTATTGATGAAAGTTGGTGCGAGACCTTAAATCCAATATAAATTTCAAAAATATCAAGAATTTTGTACCATATATGAGAGACACCAAAAAAATTTAACTTTTGTTTAATTTATTTATAATTTCTTTATTCAAAACACTTTATTTATAACGTACTAATTAATTTATTTAATACTTAGGCACTAACTCACAATTCTAATTTATTTATTACAATTTGTGTCTACTGTCCAACACTTAAATTGAAACGTAACTTCTATCGACAAAATTCTGGCTATTTATATATAAATGTAACGCTCTCGAAAGAACCAACTCTGATTAGAAGCTCAAACAGGAAATTCTAGAAATTATCCTATATGCGTCAGACTGCGATGGAAAACATTCGAATCGGTTTCTCGAGTCTCGATATGGCCAGCCCTAG